>JAWWNH010000303.1:0-248461 GCA_034641385.1 Darevskia mixta
GTAGTACGTAGACAGCAATGTTTAAAATATATGAATTAAAATTGTGGCACTAAAATATGGCCTAAAAATGGCCATTTGGGGCCTATTCATATTGGTAACACCGCTTGTTCTCTGAGCTTTATGGCTGCTGCACAGTATTTGGCTACTTTCAGTGTAATCTCAGGGTCCGTGTCTTCTACAAGGCGTTTGAGACATAGGAATTCATTTGAAGAATTTTCTATAATCAGAGAGATGAAAACCCGACGTATGTCGTTGTAAAAACGACAACGTAGTAAAACGTGAGAGACAGATTCTACCTCCGGCAGCCCGCAGGGGCAGACTCGTTCTGCATATGATTTTCCTGCAAATCTTCCCTGCAACAGGGCAGAAGGTAATACATTAAATCTAGCAAGAGTGAATGCCCGTTTATATTTGGGTATTTGTAATTTTGTCACATACTTTGCTGGAGAGAATCCTCTCCCATTGTCCTTTATAGCTGGGTGCTTATTCATCTCACTCATGTGTCGTTGGAGTTCCACATCCCAGACTCGTTGCCGAATGGTTGCTCTTGCTTTCTCATATCCTGCAGCTAACAAGGCTTGAGGGCGAAAATCCCAAATCTCTTAGCTTTCCATACAGTGTGGCTTTCCATTTGGATTAGAATGAGTCCACAAGGGTCAGGGGTGTCAACCCAGCAGGAAAGAAGATAAGTTTTAGCCAGTAATGAATCTTCAGAATCCATATCCGGTCGCTGACGGGAATTTGTCCAACCTCCAGGCGGACCGTCTGTCATGGATGCTTTAGTTGAGATCCCTGCATTGCAGGGGGTTGGACTAGATGATCCTTGGGATCCCTTCCAACTCTACAATTCCATGATTCTATGATTCAGATCTGCAAAATTTTGTCAAAACACGGTCCACTTTTATTTCATTTGCAAAGAACATGCGCATGAACCACCCAAGGCATATGGGAACCTGTGGAACGGCACTTTTGAAATCAGCAGTTGTCGATCTAATGTTTTACTTTATCATCACTAACGGAACTGTACTTGATTGTAGACTGATCTTCCAGCAGTGAACTGAAGGCCTGAAGACAGGGCCGTTTTAAGCATATCCGGCGCCGTGGTGCAAAGCTCCCTCCGGCGCCCCGCCCCCCATTTCCCAGAGTTTTTTAGGGAGGACGGTGCTGCCGGTGGGGCTGGAGGAGGCAGACAGCGGCTGGAGGGCGGCTTCTCCGGTGGGGAAAAGGCGGAGGCTGGCCACGGCATCTCCTGGCTCATCTGGCCGCTTCGTGCCGCTGTGACCACAGCAGACGGAGGCTCCGGGTGTGGCGCTGCTTCGGCGCAGCATGGCGGATGCAGGCATGGCGGCGAGCTGATGCCAGCAGGCGCCGCGTCCAGCCTCCGCCTCTTCCCTGGCACCCTCCAGAACTTGGCGCCCCGGCGCCACTAGCCTCTATGGGTAAGACGCCCCTGCCTGAAGACGAAAAATGTCCACTGTCCCACCTCAATTTTCCCTGTGGGACTTTTTTAAAAGCCTATAAAACAGACCCACCCACCCTCAAGAAAAGAAAGCACCCAAACCCTCTGCTACCAAGTGTGATAAGCCTCTTTTACTCAAGATCTGCACCCTGTTCTTCCTTAATTTCCCCTGCAGGCTTTTTTTTTTTTTTTAAGTGTAAAACATAGCCCACTCCCCACAAAACCCCCCTCCCCCAATATTTAGGAAAATAATACTTCCCACCCCTTCTTAATTTAGCCTGTAAACTTTTTAAAAAGTGAAAATAAAATTTGCCCCCCACACCAATTCTGGTGTGATAAGCTCCCCCCCCCAATTCTGAAAAATGGCTCTCTTGCCTCTGCCCCAGATATCTGAAAGGAGTTGGCCCCCAAAATATCAGCTCGGCTCTTATATATTGTGCAGCAGACATCAGAATTGCATGGGTGGCGCATGGCATCCCTGCTACCATGGCAACGGGCCTGGACCTCATCCTGTCTGTGTATTTTCCTGCCTAAGTCAGGCCGAGGGAGCCAGCATACAGTTTCCGGGTCATGTGGCCAGCATGACTAAGCCTCTTCTGGCGAACCAGAGCAGTGCATGGGAACACCGGTTACCTTCCCGCTGCAGTGGTACCTATTTATCTACTTGCACTTTGACGTGCTTTCGAACTGCTAGGTGGGCTGGAGCAGAGACCGAACAACGGGAGCTCACCCTGCCGCGGGGATTCGAACCGCCGACCTTCCGATCAGCAAGCCCTAGGCTCTGTGGTTTAACCCACAGCGCCACCCGCATCCCTAAGTATATTAATAGTGAAATACAATTAAGAAGAAGTACAGTGATCCCTCGACTTACGAATGACTCGACTTACGAGTTTTTCGAGTTGCGAGGGATCAAAGCGGCCGCTGCTTCCGAATTTTTTCGACTTCCAATCGGAAGTCGCGGCCGTTTTAAATGCGGTTTCCTCGACTTGCGAAGGTTTTTTCGACCTACGAATGCGTTCTCCAACGCATTCCTATGGGGACTCGAGTTACGATGATTTCGACCTACGAAGATTCCGTCGGAACGGATTATCTTCTTAAGTCGAGGGTCCACTGTATATTAATAGTGAAATAATTATTAAGCTCTAACTTAAAATGATTGGGGGCCCATTACTTACGTCATAGGAGCCTATACAACGCAAAACACTGTGCATAGGTTTTATTTATTTATTTATTTTAAAAAATAACTCTTTATTGATACTTTTCTTAAAAATACAAAAAAAGAAACACATAATATTGACATAATCCAGTCTCACAGTCAACCAAGACAAAGAAAAAAGAAGTAAAGCAGAAGATAGGTAAGAAAAGAAAAAACAGACGAAAAGAAAAAGACAAAAGACTTTAAAAAAGTAGAAAAATCCGCAAACCCACAAACCACAAATCCACAAACAACACCCATATAAAACAGTTTACAATTAAAAAGTGACTTCTCACCATTTGTGTACCGTCCATTTTAGATCCTCCCATATATTTGCTATATCTACCACCTTACATATCAGCTTCTTATAAACGCAGTGCATGAATACATACTTTCATATTTCCTTCTTTCCCTATTTTCTTCTTTCATTTCATTTTCATTTTCATCCCTATATGCCTTTCAATCTAAGCAAATCACTAACTCTGTTTTAACACCTTCTTTTTTTAAATATTCTTCCACATATTCCCACTCCTCTCTGATTCTTTGTTTTGATATATTCCTAATTGCTGCCGTCATTGTTTTTTATCTTATATTTTGAAAATGTACATCCAGTTCCCCCCCTTTAATTGTTTTTGGGGGGGGGCCCAAGAGAGTGAAGCCCTAAGCTATAGCTTGTTTGGCTTATATGTAAAACCGGCAGTGGGATATGGGCTACTAAACAGCTCAGAGGTAAAAGGGATCTGAGTTGTTGTTATCCCCATATGCTTTTTACAGAATCGTAGAATTGTAGACAATTCTGGGACAGCTCAGAAGTGGCCTTCATGCCGCAATGCTGTTTCAAGTGTGTTTGGATCAGTTGTTTCCAGTGCAGCCATGCAGCAAACTTAACCGATTTCATGGGAGGTGGCCCAAATTGCTATGGACTTGTCTTCCTCCCTCCCAAGAAGATTGCATCCCCAAACCAGTGATTGCGCTCCTGCACTCTGCAAATTAAACTTTTTTTTCAGGTGGGAAGAGTGATGTAAGTTTCAGATTCATCAGCACCCTGAAGTCTGGGGGACACTGTCCCTCGTTGAACCCCCCCCCCCAGCATTTAAAACTGAACTGGCAGCAAATCAAACTCATCCTTTTGTAACTTTGGCCTTTTGTATGCATTGCAACAGATTTGGGTGCAAACCCAGTTTTTGGCACCTGGCTAAGTTTGTACAGTGGAGAAATGTTCCACGGCAAATAAAAAATACAAAAATACAGCCGGCTTCATCTCTAGAGTCAGGGGTGAAAGTCTAGGACCTGGTGGGGACCTTGAAGTTGTCCTTGTCTACTGACTGTTTGCTAACCGTTCGGGAAAACCACATATTTTGAGCGCTGGCAGGGACTTAGGATGAAAAAAGCAGCCTCCCTTATCCATGGCTGGATTTCGCCACGTTCCAAAAGTGGGGCAGGGCTCTCCGGGGCTCTTTGCTGAAGCAACAGATTGCAACCATGTCTCCCAGGGCCAATTCTGTGACGGGAGTCATGCAATGACATGATGCAAGACGCCGAAAATTAGGACAGCGGGCACTGGTGCATGATGCGCCTCTGTGACATGTACACACCATTGTAAAGGGGCAACAGAGTATTGAGAAATAATTTATATTGATTTTTTTTTTAAGTACCTTAAAAAACAACAACCCAAAAACAAAAACAACAACAACAACAACAGAAAAACACACCAGAGTCCTTTTTGTTGGGGATAATTCAGATGGAAAAGACCATTTACAGTATATATGCCACTACTCCAGCCTGTGTTTTGTTAGCCCAAAAATGGAAAATGAGCGAGGTCCCAACCAAAGAAGAACGGCAACTTAAACTGAAGGAATATGCACAGCTTGCAGACTTAACATATAGAATAAGAGAACAGGAAGAACAAATGTTTAGAGACGATTGGAAAATGTTTACTGACTGTATGGGTGAAAATTGTGTATATTTAAAAACGCTGGGTGCATTAAGGTAAATTCAACAGTGTAGATAAGTTCTGATGGTTGTTATAATGGAATACTGAATGGTTTAGCTTATGGAAAATGTGCGGGGATTTATGGTATGCAAAATGAACCATAGAAAGAGAAGAAGGGAAGTCATTGATTTAAGCAGGGCCGGATTTAGGTTTGATGAGGCCCTAAGCTACTGACACGGGTCCCTAAACTAGGGACACGGGAGGCACTGTAGGTTAAACCACAGAGCCTAGGGCTTGCCAATCAGAAGGTCGGCGGTTCGAATCCCCGCGACAGGGTGAGCTCCCGTTGCTCGGTCCCTGCTCCTGCCCACCTAGCAGTTCGAAAGCACGTCAAAGTGCAAGTAGATAAATAGGTACCGCTCTGGCGGGAAGGTAAACGGCGTTTCCGTGCACTGCTCTGGTTTGCCAGAAGCGGCTTAGTCATGCTGGCCACATGACCTGCAAGCTGTACGCAGGCTCCCTCGGCCAGTAAAGTGAGATGAGCGTCACAACCCTAGAGTCGTCCGCGACTGGACCTAATGGTCAGGGGTCTCTTTACCTTTAAGCTACTGAAGGTAATGGGGCCCTTTACATGTCCAGCTGTCCTTTGTCAACAACAAATTGTCACTGTTTTTTGTGTTGAATATATGCTATATGGTCATTTATGGACCTAATAGGTATCGAAAGTCATTTGCACATGCAGAATGTAGGCACCCTATATATAGAAAGGAGCAAACCAGTGATATTTTAGGGAGCAGGCTAGCAGGCGGGGCCCATGACTTACATCATAGGAGCCTACACAACACAAAACACTCTTGCTGTAGGTAGGTTTTATTTTATTTGTTTTTTATCTTATATTTTGGAAATGTACATCCAGTTGTTTTTTTCCTTTAAATTTTTTGGGGGTGCCCCAAGAGAGTGGAGCCCTGAGCTATAGCTTGTTTAGCTTATACGTAAATCCGGCACTGGATTTAAGGATGTTTAAATCAAGACATAGGCAATCTCTGCCCTCCAGATGTTTTGGGACTACAACTCCCATCATCCCTGACCACTGGTCCTGTTAGGTAGGGATGATGGGAGTTGTAGTCCCAAAACATCACCTCTGGGGCAGGTTCTTTCTTTCTTCAGGGAAGCTTTTAATGTTTAATAGACTATTGTATTTTAATATTCTGTTGGAAGCCGCCCAGGAGTGGCTGGGGAAACCCAGCCAGATGTGCGGGGTATAAATAAATTATTATTATTAATAATTTATTTTATTATTAATTATTATTATTAATAGGGACCCAGGTGGCACTGTGGGTTAAACCACAGAGCCTAGGGTTTGCTGATCAGAAGGTCGGTGGTTCGAATCCCTGCGACGGGGTGAGCTCCCGTTGCTCGGTCCCTGCTCCTGCCAACCTAGCAGTTCGAAAGCACGTCAAAGTGCAAGTAGATAAATAGGAACCACTCTGGCGGGAAGGTAAACGGCGTTTCCATGCGCTTCTCTGGTTCGCCAGAAGCGGCTTTGTCATGCTGGCCACATGACCTGGAAGCTGTACGCCGGCTCTCGGCCAATAAAGCGAGATGAGCGCCGCAACCCCAGAGTCGGACACGACTGGACCTAATGGTCAGGGGTCCCTTTACCTTTACCTTATTATTATTAATTATTATTATTGTTGTTGTTGTTGTTCAGTCGTTCAGTCGTGTCCGACTCTTCGTGACCCCATGGACCAGAGCACGCCAGGCACGCCTATCCTTCACTGCCTCTCGCAGTTTGGCCAAACTCATGTTAGTAGCTTCGAGAACACTGTCCAACCATCTCATCTTCTGTCGTCCCCTTCTCCTTGTGCCCTCAATCTTTCCCAACATCAGGGTCTTTTCTAGGGAGTCTTCTCTTCTCATGAGGTGGCCAAAGTACTGGAGCCTCAACTTCAGGATCTGTCCTTCTAGTGAGCACTCAGGGCTGATTTCTTTAAGAATGGATAGGTTTGATCTTCTTGCAGTCCATGGGACTCTCAAGAGTCTCCTCCAGCACCATAATTCAAAAGCATCAATTCTTCGGCGATCAGCCTTCTTTATGGTCCAGCTCTCACTTCCGTACATTACTACTGGGAAAACCATAGCTTTAACTATACGGACCTTTGTTGGCAAGGTGATATCTTTGCTTTTTAAGATGCTGTCTAGGTTTGTCATTGCTTTTCTCCCAAGAAGCAGGCGTCTTCTAATTTCGTGAGTGCTGTCACCGTCTGCAGTGATCATGGAACCCAATTATTATTATTATTTATTAATTAATAATAATAATAATTAATATTATTATTAATAATAATAAATTTAATTTGTATATCGCCCTATCCCCGCAGGTCTCAGGGCGGCTCACAAGAAAGCAGCAACGTATGGCCGAGAGAGATGCCGCATCTTGCGCGAGGTTGAGACACAACGAAACCTGCGCCCAGGACCTTCCTTTCCATCCATCCCGGCTGTATTCTTAGCATCCCACCGGAATGTTCCATTCCTCACCCCGTGGGGGGGGGGAGGGAAGAATTGATGGCAAGGGGGAGCTGGCGAGAGGCTTCGCAACGTCTCTCCGGTCCCACCCCCGCGTGGCCACTTCCAACAAGCGATGTGCCTTTTGCGCTCCCCTCCCCATCGCACTCCCTCCGCCCCCCCCCACTCCGTCGCCCGCCTCCCCCCCCCAAGCCCCGTGAATGTCCCAGCAGCGCAGCATCACAATCCGCCGTGGCCCCGCCCCCGACCAGGTGCTATAAAGGGACGCGCCGCGCGTCCTCGGCCGTCAGCTGCTGCTGCCGCCGCCGCCGGGAGACGGAGACGCGTCCGCCGCCTCCGCTGGCTTTGCTGCGCGTCCACACGAGCGAAGCTGCGCTGTTCCCGGCTCGCGAGCAGGAGGAGCGCCGCTGCCGCCCGGCGAGGGATGGATCGGGGCCCGAGGCCGCTCAGGTTGCAACGCTGAAGCCATGAAGACCCTCATCGCTGCCTACTCCGGCGTCTTGCGAGGTACGGAGAGCTTGGAGACGGTACCCAGCCAGGGAGAAAGATGTTTTGGGTAGGGGGTGGGTTGGAGGAGGATTTTTTTTTGGGGGGGCGGGAAGAATCTTAGTCGTCGATCTACCAAAATTATTGAAAAGCATTATAATTAACTGAGGTTCTGCTCACCCCCCCCCAGTAGAAGCCTGCCAGGCTGCCTCCCCAAATGTCTTTTTTTGGGGGGGGGGTATTTTTACCCGTGATTCCCCCCCCCCCAGAAAAAGCTCCACAGCTTTTACTATGTCCTTCCTTTTGGCAGATAGAATAGAATAGAATATATTTATTGTCATTGACCCCTTCGGGAACAACGAAATTACTTGGCTGCTCCATCCACCCAGATAGGCCACTCCACGCAAAGACAAAACAACTACAAAAACACAGATTAAAACCATACACACTGATTAAAACAATGATAAAACATAACAGGTAAGATTAGATGACTTCAAAGTCCAGGCTTCCCATTCAAGATGATCAGGTGCCAGCGAAAGGTTTTTAGCAGGGGCCATGGATCTATTATTTGCTTATTGATGTCAGCCCCCCCCCCAAATGTATTTTCTATACAGTAGTTAAGTTTTTACCTCTTCAGTACATTTTATTTTATTGCTACGGCTCGCGGCTGATGCAAATAAAGATTTTTCTGATTGTGATTTGACAACTTTAGGGAGTGATCTCTTAAAAAAAAAAACTTTACCTGCCCCCCAAATCCTGGCAACACCCATGGGAAGAAGGGGTATTCAATTTTATATTTTATACTCTGCACGTAATCTCCGAATGTCATAGAATCATAGAATAGAATCATAGAATCATAGAGTTGGAAGAGACCCCAAGGGCCATCCAGTCCAACCCCCTGCCAAGCAGGAAACACCATCAGAGCATTCTTGATCTCTCTCCTCACACCCACCCATATCTCCTTCATAGAATCATAGAATTGTAGAGTTGGAAGGGACCCCAGGGGTCATCTAGTCCAACCCCCTGCAATCTCAGCTAAAGCATCCATGACAGATGGCCGTCCAACCTCTGCTTAAAAACCTCCAAGGAAGGAGAGTCCACCACCTCCCGAGGGAGTCTGTTCCACTGTTGAACGGCTCTTGCTGCCAGAAAGCTCTTCCTGATGTTTCATCAGAATCTCCGTTATTGCAACTTGAAGCCATGGGTTCGAGTCCTACCACCCAGAGCAGGAGAAAGCAAGCTTGCTCCATCTTCTGTGTGACAGCCCTTGAGATATTTGAAGATGGCTATCGTATCATGAACGGCATTTCCAGTCCCCCCCTTTCTGCCCCTCCTCACCTTGCAGTTTTAAGGGGGGGGAGCAGTTGAAGTAAGCAACAATTCACCAAGGAACAGAGCCTAGGGCTTGCCGATCAGAAGGTCGGCGGTTCGAATCCCCGCGACAGGGTGAACTCCCGTTGCTCGGTCCCTGTTCCTGCCAACCTAGCAGTTCGAAAGCACGCCAGTGCAAGTAGATAAATAGGTACCGCGCTGGCGGGAAGGTAAACGGCGTTTCCGTGCGCTGCTCTGGTCGCCAGAAGCGGCTTAGTCATGCTGGCCACATGACCCGGAAGCTGTATGCCGGCTCTCGGCCAATAAAGCGAGATGAGCACCGCAACCCCAGAGTCGGTCACGACTGGACCTAATGGTCAGGGGTCCCTTTACCTTTTTAAGCCCTGTCTCGCAAAATTGATCTCACAAGAGACGACACACATGCGCCATATGAATGGCAATGTCAATCAACTTGGGGGGGGCCTCAGATATTTTATTGTGGGTAGTCTGAAGGGCCTCAGCACCTAGGAGTTGGCTCCTGTGAAATGCAGCAGGGCAGATTGGAAAGGTGGAAGCCCCAAGGTGTGTGCGCACCTTGTTGCTGGGAATAATGTTGTTGGGTTGAGGTGTGATTCCATCTGCAAGAGGGGAGGGGAGAACGGTTAAGGGCCATTCCATTGTCATGGGTGGGACACTTGGACCATGTTTTTTGGTATTCACACATGTGTAACAATGTAAATATACATAAAAATTAACAACCAAAATTTAAACTATGTTCTTAATAAGATACTGAACATTTTACTAATTTTTTATTATTTTTATGGATATTTTTGACAATTTTATTAAATGTTAAAGTATTGTCACGGGTGGGACAAAAAAAGGACATGGAGCTTGAGATAAGTTTGATTTATGGAAAAACTCTGTGAGTTGGGAGGTGAATCAATGATAAACTCAGCATATCTGTTTAAATCAATGTTTATTGGTTACAACTATGCAATCAGAAATTAAGTTTAAGAAATTTAACGATACAAAATTAAGGAAAAAATGCTGTCACGGGTGGAACAATCATCAGAAAACTTTTAACTTGAACACTTCTGTGAAGGCTACGTGGGTGGACTTTTGAAAAGAAGGTCCATAATAAACTAAACTGCTTTTGTCTTTAGCTTTAAAAAAATGGTTAGACTGCACGTTTGGAATCTGTTTAGGTAATGAAACTATAAGTAAAAGAAGTATCTTTTAAAATAATTTTTTTCTTATCAGGCTCATTTTTCATGAGCCTGCTTCATGAGCTTTCATCAACTGCAATCTTTTAGCCAGCTTTCTTATTAGTGTCTCAAGGAGGCGCATAATAACAATAGCAAAAGGGGAGGCAAGTTTGAAACGTTGAAAGATGCGCAAGGAAAAGCCGGCCATTCCTTTCGAAGGAAGCTAAAACTGTTTCAAAGAGGCATGGAAAAGGCAGGTGTCCTCGGTTGTTTGCGGAAAGTGCAGATAATGGGTGCCTTCTCGTATCTGGACAGGAATGCTGTTCCACAGAGCAGGGGCAGCCCTGCTCTGTGTTACTGCGCAGATCTGAGATCTCTGGAACTTGCAGGAGAAATTCAAGGATCTTTGGCGATCACTCCTAGCCGAGTAAGTTTGTCTTCTATGAACACAGTTTTAACAGTGAGTCCGTAAGTGACTGTGGAGGCCAATTCTGGATCCACACTTCCTTCCACAGTGGGGACAGAGGTTTCCGGGAGGGAGTTGATCACGGTGAGGGTTTGCCAAGTGTGCCGTCCTCTTAGCACATTTCTCCCTTGTGTCCTGAGTTTGAGCGTCTTCAAAGCCCATGACACCTTTGGTAAAGGCTGTTCTCCAGTTGGAGCGCTCGCAGGCCAGTGTTTCCCAATTGTTAGTGTTTATCCTGCATTTTTTAAGATTTGCCTTGAGAGAGTCTTTCAACCTCTTTTGTTGACCACCGGCATTGCGCTTTCCGTTTTTAAGTTGGGAATAGAGTAGTTGCTTTGGAAGACGACAATCAGGCATCCGCACAACATGACCAGTCCAACCAAGTTGATGTTGAAGAATCATCGCTTTGACACTGGTGATCTTTGCTTCTTCCAGTACGCTGGCATTAGTTTGCCTGTCTTCCCAAGTGATGTTATCTGTGACCGCCAACACCTTGACCCAACAGCTGATGGGTAGCCATTGCAAACGCCGCAAGCAAGGTGTTTGCATGTTGGCCGTGGTTTGCCTCCCCCCTCTCCCAATGAGCAGCCTAGCCATTTTGTTCTGCACCAGCTGCAGCCTCCAGACCAACCCCCAAGGGCAGCCCCACAAAGAGCACATTGTAGTAATCCAGCCATGGGGGTACCGATGCACAGACGACTGTGGTCAAGGTATCCCGCTCCAGGAATGTCCGTAGCTGTCTTAAAAGGCACTCTTAGCTGCTGAGGGCACCTTTTCCAGCTGCAAGCAATGCAGGCTGATCCATTTGATCAACGCCCCCCTCTCTAGCCTCTTCCAAGTTGCTTCTTGGTTGTTTTCCTACCTTCCTATTTTGGAATAGCTGAACTACTTTTGGATGGACTTTTTGGCTCTACAGTTGCCATATGCTACAATACAGTCATACTTCAGGTTGCGAACGCTGCTGGTTATGTCTTTTCAGGTTGCACTCCGCGCCGAACCTGGAAGTACCGGAATGGGTTACTTCTGTGTTTCGGCACATGCGCAGAAGCGCTAAATCGCGCTTTGCGCATGCGCAAAAGCACCGAATTACATCACTCGCGTGCGCAGATGCAGCGCTGCAGGATACAAACGCTGCAGGTTGCGGAGGTGCCTCCGTCAGGGATTACGTCCGCAACCCGAGCGTCTACTGTACTCTATTCTTTCTGTGTTCCCTAGAACTCGCATTGTTAGCTCTTTAACACTGTGTGCCTCTATTGGCCCTTGAGGTTTATTTACCCGCCAGGTATTCTAGCTGTGCGTTCCAACAAGGGGTTGGTGTGGTGTTTTCTTCCGTTGTTATTACAGCTGCTTAAAGACAAAACAAAAAGCAGAAAGTTAACCAGGGGTCTTTATGAGTGGAATGGAGCTTCCGTCTGCTGGTGCAGTCTACCTCAGAAAACGATACTGGTGGGCAAACAGAGGAGAACTGTTTCCTTTGTGCCCTTCTTGGCTGTCAGGCTTCTTGGAGGAGTCAGGTTTACCGCTATGGAAGAAAAGCAGACTTGAACTTTTGACCCGATCCTGTAAGGTGAAGCCCGAATGGGCCAGTGAGACTGTAAGCATTTGAAACGTTAACCCATAAATGCAACGATGACCACAGATGCAGTGACCAAAATGCTGCTGTGAAAACCACAAGGTTGCTGCGGAGATCTGCAAGTATTGGGTGTAAACTAAGCATGCTTGCAAGCTTTTTTTCTCTTGCTCTGGAGATCAGGACCCGAACCGATGGATTCAAGTTGCAAAAAAGGACACTCTGGCTAAACATAGAATCATAGAATTGTAGAGTTGGAAGGGACCCCGAGGATCATCTAGTCCAACCCCCTGCAAGGCAGAAAAATGCAGCTGTCCCATACAGGGCTCGAACCAGCAACCTTGGGGCTATCAGCAGCATGCTTTAACCAGCTGAGCTAACCAGCCTGATATCAGGAAGAACTTTCTGACCTTAAGTGTTGTTTGACGGTGAAATGGACTCCCTAAGGAAATGGTGGAATCTCTTTCATTGGAGGTGTTTAAGCTGATTTTATTATTATTATTATTATTATTGCTTTTCAGGTTTATACATTTCACCTTTTTTACAATCATTTTAATGTTTCAAAACTTGACTTCCTTCCCCCTCTTTCTGCGGTTCCTTAAATTTATTTCTAATACCTTCTGCGTATCCGAATTAACTTACGTTGCTCATTTGTTCATCTCCTTTAAGTATATACTCTTATGAAACGGCAGGTTCTTACAATAATCCTGTCAATGTTCTTATCTGTTTGCAATTTATCTGTAAATATTCAATAAACCATTTCCATTCTTTTATTAAAAGTCTGTTATCTTGTTTTCTTATTCCTCCGGTGAGTTTCGCCATTTCTGCATATTCCATTAGTTTTTGTGTTTAAGCGGAGTTTTGATGGTCTTGGGTGCTTTAGTTGAGATTCCTGCGATGCAGGGGGTTGGACTAGAGGACCTTTGGGTTCCCTTCCAACTCTAAGATTCTATGGTTCTTTGCTATGTTACGTCAGCAGAGCAGCAGCTGCTTGCAGCCAGGGCTCCATGTGGACTTTGCATGTGGCTGAAAGCACCTTCCATGTACCGGAGCAATAGCTTGAATTCTTTGCAGCGCCAGAAGCGCTCATCAAAGGGCTTTGCACGTTGGCGATTTTTACTTATTTACTTGGCTTGTGTGCTGTTGGCTTTCTGCTAAGGCGCTCAAGGCCATTCGCCGCCTCGCCATTGAATAGGCAGGATCCCAAAGGGACAGAGAGCAAACGGGAAATTATGCAAACAGATCCCAGCGGTCCTTGGCCCTTTTGCCGGAAAGGCTGTGGTTGCAGGTGTTTGCTGCCGCTCCGAAATTCTCTGGGATGCAACCTGGCCTTCTGTCAAGAGTCTGGGTGTAACCTTCGACGCCTTCCTTTCCATGGAGGCGCAGGTTGCAGCCACAGCAAAGGTGGCATTTTTCCATCTCCGCCGTATTAGGCAGTTTGCCCCCTACCTCTCTCGCCCTGATCTGGCCACAGTGATCCATGCGATGGTCACCTCCAGACTTGATTATTGTAACTCGCTCTACGCGGGGCTGCCCTTGAAGCTGACCCAGAAACTCCAGCGGGTGCAGAATGCCGCGGCGAGGCTCCTTACGGGGTCCTTGCCGCGGGACCACATTCATCCAGTGCTCTACCAGCTGCACTGGCTCCCGGTGGAGTACAGGGTCAGGTTTAAGGTGCTGGTTTTGACCTTTAAAGCCCTATGCGGCCTAGGACCCTCGTACCTAAGGGACCGCCTCTCCTGGTATGCCCCGTGTAGGACCTTAAGGTCCTCAAATAATAACATCTTAGAGGTCCCGAGCCATAAGGATGCTAGGCTGGCAGCAACTAGGGCCAGGGCCTTCTCAGTACTGGCCCCGACTTGGTGGAACGGTCTGTCGCAAGAAACCAGGGCCCTGCAGGATTTGGCATCTTTCCGCAGGGCCTGCAAGACGGAGCTGTTCCGCCTGGCCTTTGGGTTGGTTTCAGTTTAACCCTGATGTTTCATTCCTTTATGGTTTTATTGGTGGGCTGCTTAAAAATGAAGCTGCATTTTAAATTTTAAATTGTATTTTAACTTGCATTTTAATTGATTGTTTTGTATGTTTTGTTGTGGTTTTTATGGCTGTTAGCCGCTCTGAGCCCGGTCTTGGCTGGGAAGGGCAGGGTATAAATAAAAATTTATTATTATTATTATTATTATTATTATTCATCATGGTGGCTCCTTGTCTGATGGCTTTCCTCCAGAGAAAAGCTGCGCTGCCCCACCGCCGTCACTTTCCTGGGAGCAAGTCTTGTTAAAGACCTGGCTTCTTATTAAAACGTGCCCCGTTTGTGCTGTTGCAACCTGATCCCTCTCCGTCTTAACTGAATTAAAAGTGTACAGAAATCCCAGCCCAGGGGAAACTAAAGACCGACCTTTCTTGAAATGCTTCTTTTGCCTGTTAAAGTATTGGCTCAGAAAGCATGTACATTAAAAGCATTGGCTGGGAGCCTGTGTGGAAAGCAATAGTACAGTGGTACCCTGGTTCTCGGGACGCGGGTGGCGCTGTGGGTTAAACCACAGAGCCTAGGGCTTGCTGATCAGAAGGTCGGCGGTTCGAATCCCCGCGATGGGATGAGGTCCCGTTGCTCGGTCCCTGCTCCTGCCCACCTAGCAGTTTGAAAGCACCTCAAAGTGCAAGTAGATAAATAGGTACCGCTCCGGCGGGAAGGTAAGCGGCGTTTCCGTGCGCTGCTCTGGTTCGCCAGAAGCGGCCTTAGTCATGCTGGCCACATGACCCGGAAGCTGTACGCCGGCTCCCATGGCCAGTAAAGCGAGATGAGTGCAGCAACCCCAGAGTCAGTCACGACTGGACCTAATGGTCAGGGGTCCCTTTACCTTTACCTTTAAGGTTCCATGTGCTGGGTATATAATTCAAGACGATCTTTTGCTCTGTAAATGTAAGGTCGTTCCGTACAGTTCTGCTGATGGTTTCAGTTACCTTCTGCCGAAAATCTTTCAATATAAGACACAGAAAAAAAACATACGTTTTAGAGAACCATTGTCCCTATTGCATCTCCAACAGTTAGATACCATAAAACACCAAACATTAAAAACTTCCCGATACAGGCGTCTTCTAAAGGTTATATAGTTACTCCACCCCCATCGTTCAGCCCGGACACTGAGATCCAACACCAAGGGCCTTCTGGCGGTTCCCTCATTGCGAGAAGCGAGGTTACAGGGAACCAGGCAGAGGGCCTTCTCGGTACTGGCGCCCGCCCTGTGGAACGCCCTTCCAGCAGATGTCAAGGAAATAAGCAGCTATCCTATTTTTAAAAGACATCTGAAGGCAGCCCTGTTTAGGGAAGTTTTTAATATTTAATGCTGTATTGTTTTAATATTTGATTGGAAGCCGCCCAGAGTGGCTGGGGAAACTCGGCCAGATGGGCGGGGTACAAATACCGGTAATAAATTATTATTATTATTATTATTATTATTATTATTATTATTATATTACTAATCTCCTTGACATCTGATGGGAGGTCATTCCACAGGTAATCAATAAAGTTGTGGCTATTTCTAATCCAGATCATTGTCTGCTTGAGTTTATTAATCACATTTAGCCACTGCCCGCGCAAGCAACAAACAAACAAACAAACAAACAAACAAACTTTGTAGTGAGTTCCCCCCACTTTTTCTCCAGGAAAGAAAGCACTTCATAATAGTGATTCTGAGAAACAATCTCGGAGAAACACCATAAATGAGTAAGTTAAGTTACCGTACTTTTCCGTTTATAAGATGCCCCCATGTATAAGATGCCCTCTATTTTTGGGGACTCAAATTTAAGAAGATGGGGAGGATTGCCCAGAGTTGTTGAGCTTTTTTAAGGGGGGGTTGCCGAAAATTGAACACCCACACGTGGCGCAAAATCCGCCTCTCGTCTGCCCCATAGAAAAGTACGGTAATTTGCATATGCAGAAGATATTAGAAATGAATTTAAGGGAATGCAGAAAAAGGCGGGAAGGAAGTCAAGTTTTAAAATATCAAAACGAATGTAAAATCAGTGAAATGTATATATCCAAAAAGCATAAATGATTTTTTAAATTTAAAAAATAGTGATTCCACACTCAATTGTATTGTTTAAAGAAATTCCTCAGCATTTTTTGGCACTGAGGAATAATTTTGGCGATTTAGCAATTGCACTTAGAAGAAGGAATATTTTCTTCAGGTGGGAGTTCCCACAAGGCCTCTCCTTCAAGTACCAAGGTCAAACACAAAGAATAAGATCAATAGAGGAAAAAGCAAGGTTTCTGGAGAAAAACGCTCAAGACTTTGATCTTCAAAGCGGAGCAGGCCCAGAGCTAAGTGCGGGGGCACCTTGATTTGGCAAGATGGCATTGAGAATTTATTCGTGGAATGTAAATGGGCTTAACGTACGTCCAAAAAGACATAGTGTTTCATGTTGTTGTTGTTGTTCAGTCGTTCAGTTGTGTCCGACTCTTCGTGACCCCATGGACCAGAGCACGCCAGGCACGCCTATCCTTCACTGCCTCTCGCAGTTTGGCCAAACTCATGTTAGTAGCTTCGAGAACACTGTCCAGCCATCTCATCCTCTGTCGTCCCCTTCTCCTTGTGCCCTCCATCTTTCCCAACATCAGGGTCTTTTCCAGGGAGTCTTCTCTTCTCATGAGGTGGCCAAAGTATTGGAGCCTCAGCTTCAGGATCTGTCCTACCAGTGAGCACTCAGGGCTGATTTCTTTAAGAATGGATAGGTTTGATCTTCTTGCAGTCCATGGGACTCTCAAGAGTCTCCTCCAGCACCAGAATTCAAAAGCATCAATTCTTCGGCGATCAGCCTTCTTGATGGTCCAGCTCTCACTTCCGTACATTACTACTGGGAAAACTATAGCTTTAACTATACGGACCTTTGTCGGCAAGGTGATGTCTTTGCTTTTTAAGATGCTGTCTAGGTTTGTCATCGCTTTTCTCCCAAGAAGCAGGCGTCTTCTAATTTTGTGACTGCTGTCACCATCTGCAGTGACCATCTGCAGTGTTTCATGTACTGTACTTAAAAAGCTGAATTTGGATGTAGTATGTTTCCAAGAAACTCATGTTATAAGACTGCATAGGAAAATCCTTCAAAACAAAGGATTGGGCCAAGAATTTATATCGTCAGATAAAGTAAAGAAAAGAGGCGTAGTATTCTATGTAAAAGATAAATGGAATCCCAAAATGAATTTTAAAGACGATGCCTAAGCTGATGTACCGAACTGGCTATAAAACTTGAAAGCTTTTCTTGGCCTGGCGCCACAGCTCCTTAAGGAGCCGGGAACAAGCGGACCTCTGTTAGCTGGTTCTTGCTGTTTCCACCGCTGCGCACGGCTGGCTGGGAGAAACCAGCCGAGCGAGCTTGACTTCGCCGTTGTTAAATATGACCTTCAGCACCTAGCGCCGGGGGAAGGAATCGGCAAGAAAATGATTGATATCGTTATCTCTCTCTCTTTCTCTCCCCCTCTCTCTCCCCACTCCAAACAGGAACATCTTAAAGATTAAGTTTTAAAAATAGGTCTTTATCCAGGGCAGGGTGATTTAATGGCTAAGACTTCCTTTCACCTCTGGGCTGCGTGTAAAAACGGTGTCTCCTTTCTTGAGTGGATGGGGATTTCTTGAGAGCCCTCTCTTCAGGGTACTTAGAAGTCTAGTTTGGCGTTGAGCCGTATACTTATTAATTATTGCTCATATTAATGATATTATTAATAAGTCATGTTGGCTACTGAACCAGGTGACTCTTTAACGTGAATGCGCACCGGTGCAAGTTACCCCTGCGTTACTCAGAAGTAAGTCCTGCTGCATAGAATGGGGATTACTCTGGAGTAGAGTGGCTGGGGCAACCCTGTCAGATGGGTGGGGTACAATAATAATAATAATAATAATAATAATAATAATGTTTTAGGGTTTGTATTGGGCTTAATTTATGTGCATCTCTTTTGCATCTGACTTCAGTTTATGGGGGACCCAGGTGGCGCTGTGGGTTAAACCACAGAGCCTAGGGCTTGCTGATCAGAAGGTTGGCGGTTCGAATCCCTGTGATAGGGTGAGCTCCCGTTGTTCGGTCCCTGCTCCTGCCCACCTAGCAGTTCGAAAGCACGAAGTGCAAGTAGATAAATAGGAATCGCTCCGGCGGGAAGGTAAACGGCGTTTCCGTGCGCTGCTCTGGTTCGCCAGAAGCGGCTTTGTCATGCTGGCCACATGACCCGGAAGCTGTACGCCGGCTCCCTCGGCCAGTAAAGTGCGATGAGCGCCGCAACCCCAGAGTCGGACATGACTGGACCTAATGGTCAGGGGTCCCCTTTACCTTTACCTTCAGTTTATGGATCTAGGAGTTCCATTTTTTAAAATTTACAAAATCCTGCAACCCTGAAGGTCCGCCCTCCCTTGTAGTACCAGACATAAGGCAACACAAGACCAGTATGCTAATGGAGAATTGCACCATAAGCGCAATTAGCTCTTTATTCCAGCTGGGTAGTTCTTTATCCTGATATTAAACCTTTGGCTTACAAGGGGGGGGGGGAGCTAAGCTACTTACAAACTCACTTGTGCGCTGAAAAGCATGGAAATTGCAAGCTAAGGGACCTGGGCTTAACCCCTGTGCCTTGTAAGCACATTTTTACAATCACACAGATTGTGCTTATATGAACCTCCAGGAGCCCATTTTATTGTGCATTCGTGATTTGCGCTCATGACAATCCCACTTTCAATACTTCGCCTTTTGCACCTGCAAAGGTTTTGGGGCAGATGTACCGCTTTGTTTTTGATCCATGCTTGTCGCATAGTTTCCTGCTGAAATTCCTTCAACTTGTTGTAGCCTAAACGTTCCAGGGTTGTCGTATTTGTTCTGCCACGGGGGCAAGAGTAACGCCTCCAGGTGGCCAATACATGCAGTAACAGTTGGGGGGACGTGGCCAATTGGAAAAATGAGAAATGGAGAGAAACGGGGACACTCCCCCATCCCTACTTAGGATGGAACGTCCCGCCCTACAAAAATTCCCCTGCAAATTAAAAACGAGAGGTTGCAAAGAGAAGCAACATTGGTTCCCAGTACGTTTCCGAGCACAATTCAAAGTGTTGGTGCTGACCTTTAAAGCCCTAAATGGCCTCGTCCCAATAGACCTGAAGGAGCGTCTCCACCCCCATCGTTCTGCCCGGACACTGAGGTCCAGCTCTGAGGGCCTTCTGGCGGTTCCCTCACTGCAAAAAGTTGCAGGGAACCAGGCAGAGGGCCTTCTCGGTGGTGGCACCTGCCCTATGGAACACCCTCCCATCAGGCGTCAAGGAAATAAACAACTACAGTCATACCTATGGTTGCGTTCGCTTCGGGTTGCGTTCGTCACGGGATACGAACACGCCGAACCCGGAAGTACCGGAACGGGTTACTTCTGGGTTCGGTGCTTCGCACATGCGCAGAAGCACTAAATCATGCTTCACGCATGCACAGAAGCGCCGAATCGCGCTGCGCACATATGCAGATTCGGCGCTTCAGGTTGTGCTCTTTTCATGTTGCGAACGAGCCTCCGGAACAGATCCCGTTCGCAACCTGAGGTACCTGACTTTTAGAAGACATCTGAAGGCAGCCCTGTTCGGGGAAGTTTTTAACATTTGATGTTTTACTGTGTTTTTAATATTCTGTTGGGAGCCGCCCAGAGTGGCTGGAGAAACCCAGCCACATGGGCGGGGTATAAATGATAAATTATAATTATTACCTGGCTCCCGGACATATTAGCTTTGTGTATGCAAGGGAGGCTCCAACCCCCCTGCAACCACAAGAGATCTGGAGTGGTACCAGCCCAGACACAGGGCTTAGAGCTACCTTGAGAACTGGTCTTGGAGTTTAAAGTGATGCAAGTGTCTTGCAAGCGTTTGAGGTGGGAGGAAGCCTTTGGCTCTATGTTGGAGGTGAAATAAACAGAAATCTGCTCTTATTCCCTTATGGGGTACACAAGAGCCTTTTGAGGTTCTCCATCGGAAGGAGTAAATTACAGAGGCCAACCAGAGAAAAATTGAGAAGCAAAATCTTTATTATGTCTGTTGCAACAGGGCCCTCAATCCCAAAATGGAGGAACCCCGAACAATGGTGTGCCAGCTCCTATATAGACTTTTGAAATCCCCCCCTCCCGCTCAAGACCACCCCCCTATACATCATACATACATCACAAAAAGGGGTGTAACCCAGGACCCCCTCCCAGATATATCACAGCTACATCATGAAAGGGGAGGTCTGGTAGCAGTAATCTGAGCATCCTTGACCCTCCCCATGCCTCCTCTTGCCCTCCACCCAAAAACCCATCAAGTAAAAAAAAAGAGATATTTACATTTCCCTGTTTCCCAGCCAAGTTAATCACACCCTTTTGTCTGGCACTCAGGTATCAGGAAGCCAGGAATTATCACTGAGACAATCACCCCCTCCTTCCTTGCAGAGAAACAGTTTGTCAGTTTGGGAGTCAAAATGGGTCAGTTTGGGAGTCAAAATGGAGACAGGCCTTGTTTTGCTTGGCACACCTATGAACAATTATTATTATTATATATATAAGACCTTGAATATTCTTACAACAGAGGCTATCCCAGGGCACGGTGGGCCATCCTTTGCAGATGCTGCCACCTGACCTGTCTGCGAAGAGGCGCGGAAGGATGGGGAAGTAATAAAACTTGCCGCAAAAGTAAATATTGGCTCTCTAGAACAAGAGTGTTTGCAGGTCGTAAATGGCCCAAGGTGAAGAGATTGGTGCGTGTAAATAATGTGGCCGCAATTGGATCATTGGGAGTGCGGGAGAGTCAGTGGTCTTGGCCAGGGCAGGGCAGGGCAGGGCAGGAGTCCAGAGCCTCACTCAGCAAAGTGTCTACAAGGAGTGTGTGCGTGTGAAGTCTCATTAGGGAGCCTTCCCATTCAGTCCGTTTATCCCTGTCTGAAATCCTTGGGAGCGTCTGCCAGTCACTGTGGACTATAGGGACCAAGAGCTGAGTCCCACGCCCAAGGTGATGGTTTCTGCACGTGCTACAGAGGGAAGGGGGGAGCGGGTGGGGCTCGTCCACCTGGGAAGGGAGCCCATCTAGGAGAAGGTAAACTCTGGCCCCAAACCTCTGGAGAGCCAGTGTGGTGTAGTGGTTAAGAGCAGTGGACTCGTAATCTGGTGAACCGGGTTTGATTCCCTGCTCCTCCACATGCAGCTGCTGGGTGACCTTGGGCTAGTCACACTTCTCTGAAGTCTCTCAGCCCCACTCACCTCACAGAGTGTTTGTTGTGGGGGAGGCAGGGAAAGGAGAATGTTAGCCGCTTTGAGACTCCTTCGGGTAGTGATAAAGCGGGGTATCAAATCCAAACTCTTCTCCATCTTTGGACCAGAGGGAGGAGGTTTTGCTGGAACCCTAGAAGTGCAGACAAATTGTTGTTGTTGTTTAGTCGTTTAGTCGTGTCCGACTCTTCGTGACCCCATGGACCAGAGCACGCCAGGCACTCCTGTCTTCCACTGCCTCCCGCAGTTTGGTCAGACTCATGTTGGTAGCTTCGAGAACACTGTCCAACCATCTCGCCCTCCGTCGTCCCCTTCTCCTTGTGCCCTCCATCTTTCCCAACATCAGGGTCTTTTCCAGGGAGTCTTTTCTTCTCATGAGGTGGCCAAAGTCTTGGAGCCTCAGCTTCAGTGCTCCTTCCAGTGAGCACTCCGGGCTGATTTCCTTCAGAATGGATAGGTTTGATCTTCTTGCCATCCATGAGACTCTCAGTACCACGCTCTAACCAACTGAGCTGTCCGTGGTTATATTATGAGAGTCTTGTCATCTGGGCAGCCCAGGACCTCCAGAACCACTGCCCAGACTTATGCAGCAATTTGGCCTCACCCCCAGAAGCACACTTCATTGTCTCTCAAGACAGACAGATGCCGCTATCAACAACAGTAGATGACATTCCACGATGCTCACTGGCATTAATGGACCTCTATTTAAAAAACACGGACCCAGGTGGTGCTGTGGTCTAAACCACAGAGCCTAGGGCTTGCTGATCAGAAGGTCGGTGGTTCGAATCCCTGCGATTGGGTGAGCTCCCGTTGCTCGGTCCCTGCTCCTGCCCACCTAGCAGTTCGAAAGCACGTCAAAGTGCAAGTAGATAAATAGGAACCGCTCTGGCAGGAAGGTAAACGGTGTTTCCGTGCGCTGCTCTGGTTCGCCAGAAGTGGCTTTGTCATGCTGGCCACATGACCTGGAAGCTGTATGCCGGCTCCCTCGGCCAATAATGTGAGATGAGCGCCGCAACCCCAGAGTCGGACACGATTGGACCTAATTGTCAGGGGTCCCTTTACCTTTACCTTTATTTAAAAACAACAACACTTAGCTGTAGGGCGACCCCATATTTAATTTCCACGTTTCTGTGCTAGTCGTCACAGGAATATCTGTGTGCTAAAGCTGTGCCAGGGGCTGTTTCACCTTGATGTGCCCACATTTGTGCCTTTCCCAGTCTTTTCGTATTTCTTAAGTACGTTTTTAACCCCTTCCTTGGTGTGAAATGTGTTAGTTGCTAGGCGTGCAGATAGGTATCAGGTGACGGTAAGGCTTTGTGTTATAGCTGCTAATGTCTCAAAGGCCCCGATACCACCCTAAATCCATTGGGAAGTAGTGTTACGGTTTTCTGAGGGACAGTTTTGGGGGAAATCTCTCTCTTGGGTGAAAGGTTGTAGGGACCCCAAAACATTGTGGCATGCGCAATGGCGGTCAGGAGCTCCAAAGCTCTTTTTGCCCAAATTCTTCCCCCCCTCCTTTTGCAGGTAACTCTTATTAAGCTGTCCAGGAACCCCATCCCATCAGGGTATTTGGGTATTCTCCCCTTTATGCTATATAGAACTGGAAAAGTTGTTTGAAACGCCACAGATTTCACGGCTTTCCGCCTGCCTTCTTCGTCCCAGCACAGATTTGGTGCTCTTGCGACATTTGCATTGGGCTTAATTTTTTCTCTGCATGAATTCTGCACTTCGGAAGTTGATAACGCAGGGCTGGAAGTGTTGGCTTGGAAACGAAGCTCGCTGCCTGCTTAATGGAGTGCTCCTAATAGGTCGGGCCTAATCTGTAGGGCAGAAAAAGCACATTGCCGTGCCAGCATATCTGGCATTTTATAGGCAACGACCGAGTAACATAACTGGCCTTTGTGTCCAACAGAAGTGCTGCAGATTAGCAGGGTTAGTGCGTATATAATTTTTATTAAATTTTCTGTTTTGCCATTTTTTTAAAAATTTTTTTTATTGATTTTAACATTTTTAAGCACATAACATTACCGTTAAATTTTTCATTCTTCCCCCCTCTCACTGAGGGAAGCAATTTTCCATCCCCCTCTCTCACCGGGTAAACATAAACATTGTACATTTAACGTAATTAACAATTTACATATCATTGCTTAGGCCTGGCCCATTTCTGTGGGCCAGGTATTCCTCTTTTCCTCAATTTCATATTTCGGTTGACTTCCTCAAGTCCCCCTCTGTTGAATTCATTATCTAACCTCTTTATCAGTTTTCCAAATTCACAAACTCACACTAACATAAAAACACCCCAATGTTTTTACTTAAACTCCTTATTTTACTCCTCGGCACCCCAATTCTTCTGGTCCTTTCTGTTTTGCCATTTTGAATACTCGTTTAAACATCCTTAAAATATCAACGACTTCTTCTCTTTCCATGGTTCATTTTGCATACCATAAATCCCTGCATATTTTACATAAGCTAAACCATTCAGTATTCCATTATTGCTTCCATCAAAACTTATTTACACTGTTGAATTTATCTTAATGCTGCCCACGTTTTCAAGTGTACACAATTTCCCCCATATATTGAATAAACGTTTCCCAATCTTCTCTAAACACATGTTCTTATTGTTCTCTTATTCTGTATGTTAGGTCCGCAAGCTGCGCATATTCCATCAGTTTAAGTCGCCATTCTTCTTTCGTCGGGACTTCACTCGTTTTCCATTTTTGGGCTAACAAAACACGGGCCGCAGTAGTGGCATACATAAATAACCTTTTTTGACACCTGGGAATTTCAGTCTGAGTTATTCCCAACAGAAAGGACTTTGGGTTTTTTGGGAAAGTACTTTAAAACATTTTTTTTTTCAATTCATTATGGGTCATTTCCCAATACCCTTTTACAAGTCCACCACATACGAAGGGTTAGTGTGTATCTCTCTTTGGGTCATAGAATCATAAAATTGTAGAGCTGGAAGAGACAGGAATCTTTTTCCCAATGTGGGGTTCGAACCCATGACTCTGAGATTATGTGTCTCATGCTCTACCGACTGAACCACCCCAGGTGGGTCAACCTAGACAATGTGCTGAGATGCATGTAGAACAAACACTATTTCCTGAATTTGGGTTTTGTCAACTTGAGCATTGCTTAAGGTAGCCTTCCCCAATGTTGTCCCTCAAGATGTTTGGGTCTACAACTCCTTTCAGCCCCAGCCATGGTGGAAGGTTGAGGGCCGAAATAATAATAATAATAATAATAATTTAATTTATACCCCGCCCATCTGGCTTGGTTTCCCCAGCCACTCTGGGCAGCTCACAACAGAATATTAAAATACAATAATCTATTAAACATTAAAAGCTTCCCTAACCAGGGCTGCCTTCAGATGTCTTCTAAAAGTCTGTTGTTCTCTTTGACAATTGAAGGGAGGGCATTCCACAGGGCGGGTGCCACTACCGAGAAGGCCCTCTGCCCGGTTCCCTGTAACTTGGCTTTTCGTAGCGAGGGAACCGCCAGAAGGCCCTCGGCACTGGACCTCAGTGTCCAGGCAGAACAATGGGGGTGGAGACGCTCCTTCAGGTATGCTGGGCCTTTGAGGCCGTTTAGGGCTTTAAAGGTCAGCACCAACACTTTGAATTGTGCTCGGAAACGTACTGGGAGCCAGTGTAGGTCTTTCAAGACCGGTGTTATGTGGTCTCGGCGGCCGCTCCCAGTCACCAGTCTAGCTGCTGCATTCTGGATTAGTTGCAGTTTCCGAGTCACCTTCAAAGGTAGCCCCACGTAGAGCGCATTGCAGTAGTCCAAGCGGGAGATAACCAGAGCATGCACCACTCTGGCGAGACAGTCTGCGGGCAGGGAGGGTCTCATCCTGCGTACCAGATGTAGCTGAAGATCTGAAGAGCACCATCTTGGCGGGAGGTTGGTTTAAACTATGGTGTGGTGATGGTAGTGCCTAAACTATGTGTTGGTGTTTTGAGCTGCCATCTTTTCAGAGAAGCTAGATTAGAAGAGTCGAGTTAGTCTTCATCCTGAGACTCTTGTCTCAAAATTCAGTTTCCTTTTGGGAATTACAGGGACAGAACTACCCAAACTGTAGCTTTAGAAATTTATTCATGTATGCGGCTACAGCGGCAAGAATGTGACTTGCCCCCAAAATGGAAAGAAGTCATCCCAGTGAAAGAAGAATGGATACAAAAATATGCAGAGATGGCGAAACTTACTGGAATCAAGATAACAAACTTTTAATAAAAGAATGGAAGTGGTTTATTGAATATTTACAAATAAACTGTAAACGGATAAGGACATTGACAGGATTATACCTCGGCCCTCCAGATGTTTTTGGCCTACAACTCCCATGATCCCTAGCTAGTAGGACCAGCGGTCAGGGATGATGGGAATTGTAGTCTCAAAACATCTGGAGGGCCGAGGTAGAGGAAGCCTGAAGTAGATGAATAAATGAGTAAGTTAAGTTAATTTGGAATGTACAGAAAATATAAAAAATAAATTTAAGGAACCGCAGAAAGAGGGGGAAAGAAGTCGAGTTTTGAAATGTTAAAAAGATTGTAAAATTATTGAAATGCATAAAATGGAAAATCATTAAAAAAATCATTTTATGGCCTACAAAGTTGGTGTTCGTTTGCGGGAGAAATAATGGCAAATGCAGTTTTTGGCAGCCGATTTGTCATCTCCCTTACATTTGCCTGCTTGAAGTAACTCAAAGTAAAACCAAACATTAATAGTTAGCCATTAAGAAGTTTGTTCTGGTACAGCGATAAGAGTACTCACATCTTAATACTCTTAACTAATCTGGGTGCGTTGTAAGCAAAATTTTCTATTGTTACCCGCATGTTTTCCTTCCTTTTCTGCCTCCTTGACGTGCCTGCGGCAAGGAATTTGTCACCGTCTTGAGAAATCCCAGAAATTGGAGAACGGGTTTCCTTGTTAGCTGCCTTGCAACATCTATCTAATGGCTTTTGTTCTGCCTTGGAACGGACTGCGCGGAGAGGCTGACGCAGGGGCTAATGGGGTCGCCGTGGTGGGAAAGACGTTGAAAGCCACGAGATGGAATTGTGCAACGCGAATGTTCACGTTAAGGCGAATCTGTGGGTCTTTCAGCTGTAAAAATGAAATGCGAGTCTCGCCAAGAGACTTGAAGCTCTCTGACGTGCTTGATGGCCTTTTGGCCGTTGCACTCGGGTCTGTTTATTAAGGCGCTAGGGACCTACTTACAGAACTCTGGATTGCTCTGTTGTATTTTAAAGTGCGTGCCAACTGGTTGAATGCTATCGTTTTTTTAAATATATATACGTATATAGAATAGAATAGAATAGAATTTAATAGAATATATTTTATTGTCATTGTCCCCTTCGGGAACAACGAAATTACTTGGCTGCTCCATCCACCCAGATAGGGCACTCCACGCAAAGACAAAACAACTACAAAAACACTGATTAAAACCATACACACTGATTAAAACCATACAATGATAAAGCATAACAGGTAAGATTAGATGACTTCAAAGTCCAGGCTTCCCATTCAAGGCCGCGATCGCTCTGGAGAAGAAGCTGTTTCTAAGATGGCTTTTTCTTGTTGTCATCGTCCTGTATCTCCGTCCCGATGGCAAAAGTTCAAAGAGACGGTGACCAGGATGTGATGGATCTTTCACTATGTCCAGTGCCTTTCTGTGGCACCTCATGGCATAAATCTGCTCTAAGATGAAGAGCGAGCAGCCAACAATGTGCTCTGCTGCCTTAACAACTCTGCACAACCCCATCCTGTCCTGGGTAGTACAGCTTCCGTACCACACACATAAGCCATAAGTGAGCACGCTCTCAATGGCACAGTGATAGAAGGCAAGCAGCAGCTTTTGTGGAAGATGGTTTTTCCTTAGAATTCTCAGGAAGTACAGTCTCTGCTGCGCCTTCTTCACAAGCCCCCTATATAATTTTTATTAAGTTTTTCTATTTTAGAATATTCATTTAAAGGTAAAGGGACCCCTGACCATTAGGTCCAGTTGTGGACGACTCTGGGGTTGCGGCGCTCATACCACAAGTCATACCAGCCTCGCTGCAGCTGTTTGCCGCTCAGCTTGGACAAATATCACAACAGGTTGTTGACCTCAACTAAGCAAAGTTCGAAAGGACTTGCCATTCCGGGTATGCTTTCACTTCTGGCAATGGGGCATTTGTGGGGTCTGTGTCGCTGCCGAAACCTGCTGGATTAGAGGAGACAGAAACTCTGAGTGCCTCCTCCCAACCTCCCTCCAAGTACCGTACTTTTCTGTGTCCAAGATGAGGGTTTTGTATTTAAGAAGTATGTTAAAAATCTGGGGTCGTCTTATCCACGGATAGTGCATAGTGGGGACTTGGGACTGGTTGCTGCCACGAGCCGGAGATTGTCAGCGGCTATTGGGCGTGTTATTTGTGGCTGCGGCAAGGGCTGTTGTTGAATGGCTGTCGCTGCTGCAGTTGGGCGGGCGATTGACGGTCAGTCGGGTGAGCGAATTTTTGCAACCATCCTCCTGAAGAAAAGCTCAACTCTGGACAATCCTCCCCCCAAAGAAGCTCAGCAACTCTGGGCAATATTCCCCCATTTTCTTAATTTCGAGTTCCCCAAAATAGGGGGCTTCTTATACACGGGGGCGTGTATACACGGGAAAATACGGTACTCTTGACTAACTCACAAGATCTCAAAGTAGCTGTCTTATTGCAAAGGAATTTCAGAAATAGACTGGAAAGAGAAGTTGCTGAATTGCAACTCATTACCAAGCTTAAAACCATGGAGAGACCTGGTCTGATTAGAGACATTGGATTCTTATCTCATTATACATGACAAAGCTTTTTTAACCTTCTCACCCCTTGCTTTTTCCTGTAAGACCAATTGCAGTCATTAACAGTCATCAACAGGTTTACCACACCTATCAGGCTATCACCCATTCCCACCACCCTTCTGAGTAATACCCCTCCCACCCTCTCACTATATATAAGGGTCTGGTGACTTCTGTCTCAGTGTATCTGAAGAAGTGTGCATGCACACGAAAGTTCATACCAAGAACAAACTTAGTTGGTCTCTAAGGTGCTACTGGAAGGAATTTTTTATTTTGTTTTGTCTAAAATCTGTTTACTTCTATATCACCAACACAAAATCTAAAGAAAGGGAGCTTACCATTTGTGTGCGCTCTGATGGCTGGCTTTATGTACCCATTGTTACCCTACCTGACCTGGAATCCAGAATAATGGATCTTTATCAAGTGCAAATGGAAGGTGACAAGTTCTCCAAACAAAGGGATTTTCCGTTTCCAGCTTTGAGTTGTAATCCATCTGTTGTGGACTGCCCTGCCCAGGTTGTGCGTTTTCTGCAGGTCACGTTTGGTGGCGTGTGGGGATGGATGTCGCAGCCTCCCGCTCCACATCCTCTCCAGATGTTTTGGGCCGCTTCTAGCCCAACTGGCATGGGGTTCGAAACATCTGCAGGGCACCATGCTGGGGGAAGGCAGTTATATTGATGGTGATTTTATTTATTTTTATTTATTGCATGTACAGTGGTACCTTGGTTTACGAACTTAATCCATTCCTGAAGTCCGTTCTTAAACCAAAGCTTGGTTCTTAAACCAAGGCGTGCTTTCCCATCGCAGCAGGGGACTCAATTTACAAATGGAACACACTCAACAGGAAGCGGTACATGTTCTGAATTTTCCTCCAAAAGCATTTTATTTTAAAAATCCAATTTAAATTAAAAAAATAAAATCCGATTTAAATCAAAAAAATTATATATGTATGTATGTGTATATACAGGTGAAACTCGAAAAATTAGAATATCGTGGAAAAGTCCATTTATGTAAGCAATTGTTTTCATTAGCTACTGGAGTTTAATATATGAGATAGACTCATGACATGCAAAGCGAGATATGTCAAGCCTTTATTTGTTATAATTGTGATGATTATGGCGTGCACCTGATGAAAACCCCAAAGTTGAAATTGTTAAGTTGGGGTTCTCATCAGCTGTACGCCATAATCATCACAATTATAACAAATAAAGGCTTGACATATCTCGCTTGGCATGTCATGAGTCTATCTCATATATTAGTTTCACCTTTTAAGTTGAATTACTGAAAGAAATGACCCTTTCCACGATATTCTAATTTTTCGAGTTTCACCTGTATATATGTATGTATGTATATATGTGTGTGTGTGTGTGTGTATGTGTATATATATATATGTATGTATATGTATATGTATATGTATATAAAACCAATGTTTATCTACCCTGCTTTCCGGTGATCCCGTGTAAAGCTGAGAGATGGTGACTAAGTCAAGGTAATCCAGTGAGATTTAGGGCTGAGTGTGTTATGAACCTGAGTCTCCCTGCCCTTTTTCTGACACTTTAACCAGGACATGATGACATTGATATCTAGATACCTACCAGAATTCTAGGTATCAAGGTATCTAAGTATCAAAACACACACCACAGCTCTGGACTGTAGCTGTTGAAGGCTGCTGAAGTCTGGTGTGTGTTTTGCACAGATGGGGGGGCAGTTTTGTTCTTGGAGGACTGGTGGCACATTATTATTAATTTTGTATAATACCCCCCTTCTTCCAAAGATCAAAAGCCCATCTGTGTGCTTGCTTCCTTGTTCCCTCTCCTGCTGCTTGACTTACAGTATCACTAAACAAACCGATTAAAAATGAATGGAAAAGCCCTTTAAGCTTCCAGTTACGCTGACTTAAGGAGACAAACCCAGTAAAATACAAGGAGACAAACCCAGGAGTATAGCATCTAGATCAAGGGAAGGAATAGTACCACTGTATTCCGCTCTGGTCAGACCTCACCTGGAATACTGTGTCCAGTTCTGGGCACCACAGTTCAAGAAGGATACTGACAAGCTGGAACGTGTCCAGAAGAGGGCAACCAAAATGGTCAAAGGCTTGGAAACGATGCCTTATGAGGAACGGCTTAGGGAGCTGGGTATGTTTAGCCTAGAGAAGAGAAGGTTAAGGGGTGATATGATAGCCATGTTCAAATATATAAAAGGATGTCATATAGAGGAGGGAGAAAGGTTGTTTTTTGCTGCTCCAGAGAAGCGGACACGGAGCAATGGATTCAAACTACAAGAAAGAAGATTCCACCTCAACATTAGGAAGAACTTCCTGACAGTAAGAGCTGTTTGACAGTGGAATTTGCTGCCAAGGAGTGTGGTGGAGTCTCCTTCTTTGGAGGTCTTTAAGCAGAGGCTTGACAGCCACCTGTCAGGAATGCTTTGATGGTGTTTCCTGCTTGGCAGGGAGTTGAACTGGATGGCCCTTGTGGTCTCTTCCAACTCTATGATTCTATAAAAGCAAAATAAAAAAATTCCTTCCAGTAGCACCTTAGAGACCAACTAAGTTTGTTCTTGGTATGAGCTTTGGTGTGCCTGCACACTTCTTCAGATACACTGAAACAGAAGTCGCCAGACCCTTATATATAGTGAGAGGGTGGGGAGGGGTCTAACTCAGAGGGGTGGTGGGAATGGTAAAAGCAGCCTTTGGAATTTTACTATTGAGGGAAGAGGGAGGTGTGAAGCATTATCACCCCTCTTGCACAGGGGTTCTTCCTGACTCAAATTCTCCCCAAAATAAATCTCCAGGTTCAAGCCAAAAGAGAGAGAAACCTCCTGTCATTTGAGACCTGGTGCATTTATTTATTTAACAGGATTTTTATATCACTTAATTATAACCTCTGAGTAACACTATAAAATGCACTTTAAAATTACTGGTGAAGTTAGATGTTTTTTTAAAAAACTGCTTTTGTTTACATTTTGAAAAACATTAAGTTAACTTGTTTTTAACCTAACATATATGTAAGTTTTAAAAAATGCATATTGTGAAATAAAACATCGAAATGCATTTTTTAATTTACACGTCTGGGTTAAGTTTGTGAAAAGCAAGTCTCTCTCTCTCTCTCTCCCTTGCCCCCCCCAAAAAAAGCTGGTGATGAAAACAGTCATAATTTTCTTTGCTGTACTTGTAGGAACGTTTATAATATAGTTTAGTTGCAGAGTTAAACGTTTCCTTCTTGAGGTCTGCACAGCAGCAAACGGCTTGCTGACTCGTTAGAGTCTTTCTTAGTAGTGAATCCTTTTTATCCCTCTTAAAAGCAATACACATGAATCCAGGGGTCAGCAACCTTTTCCAGCCGTGAGCCGGTCCACCGTCCCTCAGACCATGTGGTGGGCCGGACTATATTTTGAAAAAAAATATGAATGAATTCCTATGCCCCACAAATAACCCAGTGATGCATTTTAAATAAAAGGACACATTCTACTCATGTAAAAACACGCTGATTCGCAGACCGTCCGTGGGCCAGATTGAGAAGGCGATTGGGCCGCATCCGGCCCACAGGCCTTAGGTTGCCTACCCCTGCATGAATCTGTGTGATAATAAAACAAACTAGTTTACTGTCAGATTCATACTTAGGTTACAAAATAAACTATATGTTACATATTAACATATGCGGCCTAGGACCCTCGTACCTAATAATAATAATAATAATAATAATTTATTATTTATACCCCGCCCATCTGGCTGGGTCTCCCCAGCCACTCTGGGCGGCTTCCAAAAGAACATTAAAATACAGTAATCTATTAAACATTAAAAGCCTCCCTAAACAGGGCCGCCTTCAGATGTCTTCCAAAGGTCTGGTAGTTGTTGTTCTCTTTGACATCTGAAGGGAGGGCGTTCCACAGGGTGGGCGCCACTACCGAGAAGGCCCTCTGCCTGGTTCCCTGTAAGGGAACCTAAGGGACCGCCTCTCCTGGTATGCCCTGTGTAGGACCTTAAGGTCCTCAAATAATAACATTTTGGAGGTCCCGAGCCACAAGGATGCTAGGCTGGCCGCAACTAGGGCCAGGGCCTTCTCCGTACTGGCCCCGACTTGGTGGAACGCTCTGTCACAAGAGACCAGGGCCCTGCGGGATTTGGCATCTTTCCACAGGGCCTGCAAGATGGAGCTGTTCCGCCTGGCCTTTGGGTTGGTTTGAGTTTAACCCTGATGTTTCATTCCTTTATGGTTTGATTGGTGGGCTACTTAAAGATGAGGCTGCATTTTAAACTTTAAATCGTATTTTAACCTGCATTTTATTTGATTGTTTTGTATGTTCTGTTGTGATTTTATTGGTGTTAGCCACTCTGAGCCCGGTCTTGACTGGGAAGGGCGGGGTATAAATAAAAATTTATTATTATTATTATATTAGTGAGTCTTAACAACTCCATCAAAGCATCTATCAGCAGCAGCAGCAGCTTAACTGTCCAACGGTCCAAACAAACTGACACAGAGATGACAGTTAGTCCTCCTTTTGAATATTGGACTTGACTGACATATCCCACAGTACTGGATGTACAGTGACTGGCAGAGGCCGGGCTTCGCCTGAAAGTGCCTTGTTCCTGGCTTTGTGAATAGTTAAACTGGAAAAAAAACAAATTCTGGTCTTCAAGAGTCATCTTGGGATTTCCTGTCTCTCCGGGATCCGTCAATGTGTAACTTTTCTCTGTGCCCATTTACAGATGGACAAAAGCTGCTTGCAAACACGGAGCGTGGGTTGTTTTGGTTTGGTTTGGAGGGGGGCGTGTTAGCCGAATCCTCCCCTTTCCATAGTCCACCTGCCGAAAAGTTCGAGTGCCGGTGGGATCTTGCAATTTAAGGAAACAAAAAGTTGGCAGGGATCTCATGGCTCAATCTCAGGCCTTCTGTTTTGCTTATCTTAGGGACCAAGGCTATCTGAAAAGGTCATTGACTTTTGGCGTTGCTGTTTCCTCCCAATAATTGGCATGCCCCCTGTCCACATGGGCAAGGAATGCCACAGTGATGGAGTTGCGTCCTTATGGCTCCTTTGCACATTACTTATTTCTGGGGATTCCTGCACCATCTCGGTCTGTTGTATGACTTTCTCACATGGGACTCAGCTTAGATATGGCAGCTTGTTCTTGTGAGGAACGGCTTAGGGAGCTGGGTATGTTTAGCCTGGAGAAGAGAAGGTTAAGGGGTGATAGGATAGCCATGTTCAAATATATAAAAGGATGTCATATAGAGGAGGGAGAAAGGTTGTTTTCTGCTGCTCCTGAGAAGCGGACACGGAGCAATGGATTCAAACTACAAGAAAGAAGATTCCACCTAAACATTAGGAAGAACTTCCTGACAGTAAGAGCTGTTAGGCAGTGGAATTTGCTGCCAAGGGGTGTGGTGGAGTCTCCTTCTTTGGAGGTCTTTAAGCAGAGGCTTGACAGCCACCTGTCAGGAATGCTTTGATGGTGTTTCCTGCTTGGCAGGGGGTTGGACTGGATGGCCCTTGGGGTCTCTTCCAACTTTATGATTCTATGAAAGCTGCATTTTGTGGGAATGCTCAGGGAGGCAGGAGAAAATATATTGTTCATTAATATCCTTCCTAACTTGCGCTTCCAAGTTCTATAACTGAGCAGAGTTTTACATTCCCCTTTTAAACGCACAGCACATAGCTGGTTGCAGGCTTGTTTAAGCCTCTTAATATTAGTTTCCTTGTAAGTTCCCCTTTGTTGTTTAGTCGTTTAGTCGTGTCCGACTCTTCGTGACCCCATGGACCAGAGCACGCCAGGCACTCCTGTCTTCCACTGCCTCCCGCAGTTCGAGCGCTACTCTGAAAATTTATTATTCCAAAAATGAAACCTTCATATGGTTGTAAATATTAAGATTATACCAGCAAGAATGAGTCTTTCAGTAAAAAAATTATTTAAATCAAGCCTTACTGACTAGTGATTTAAATCGTGATTTAAATCGTGATTTAAATCAATTTGATTTAAATCAAATCCACCTTGGTTAAGGCGACTATAACCCTGGTTCAAGCGGCCATTTGGCACCTAGCTTATACATCTTCGTTTCTAATGCTGCAGTCTCAGACTTGGGGTGACATTGAAGGAAGGCTGTGTGTCTTTTCTGCAGGGCCGGATTTAGGTTTGATGAGGCCCCAAGCTACTGAAGGTAATGGGGCCCTTTATATGTCCAGCTGTCCTTTGTCAGCAACAAATTGTCGTTGTTTTTTTGTGTTGAATACTGTATATGCTATATGGTAATTTATGGACCTCATAGGTATCTCAAGCCATTTGCACTTATCAAAATATGTATTTTGTCAAAGTAATTGTTGAACTGAAATACAATTAAGAAGTATATTAATAGTGAAATAATTATTAAGCTTTAACTTAAAATGATTTTTTATTCATAACAAACTTAATGCAAAAACATTGGCAATAACAAAAGTTCCTTTAGAAACACAATTTACAAAGACTCATAATCTAGTCTCTAGAAACTTGCTATAACATGAAATAATAATAGGTGTAAATATGTGGTGCAAACTACTAATAATTATAAATAGCAGAATGTAGGCATCCTGTATATAGAAAGGAGCAAACCAGTGATATTTTCGGGAGCAGGCTAGAAGGCGCGGGGCCCATGACTTACATCATAGGAACCTGCACGACACAAAAAACACTTGCTGTATGTAGGTTTTATTTTGTTTTTTTATCTTATATTTTGGAAATGTACATCCAGGGTTTTTTTTTCTTTAATTTTTTTGGGACCCCAAGAGAGTGGGGCCCTAAGCTATAGCTTGTTTAGCTTATACACACTGATTTTCTGTGAGCCTTTTTAAAAAGAATGCTGCAGAGGGCGTGAAGACCGTGCTCACATGGGTTGTCAGTATATTTCAGCTGTGAACGGAGCTGATTTATGCTTCTTTATAAAGAGACTGGGCAGATTATCACGGACAATGTGGTCTATTGCTGACTATACCAGCTGACTACCAGTTCCAAGACTTTGCCTTAATGTTCTCCTTGTGGCACATGATCTGTCTTCATGACTCAGAATGCTGGATCCTTGACGTGATCCAGCCAGGGTGGTTATGTCTTGTTGGATCTGCTTTGTTGCAAGAATTAAACACAAGTTCTGCATATATTTATTTTTCAAGTGGCTTTTATGCTGCCCTTTTGCCAATGGCTCCCAAGAGCAGCTAGCATACAAACAAACAAATATTTCCTGGATCCATTTTTCTTTTCAAAACAAAAGAAAAAGGACGCCAAATAAACATGACTACAAATACATAACCTGCCAACCTAGCAGTTCGAAAGCATGTCCAAGTGCAAGTAGATAAATAGGTACCGCTCCGGCGGGAAGGTAAACAGCGTTTCCGTGCGCTGCTCTGGTTTTGCCAGAAGCGGCTTAGTCCTGCTGGCCACATGACCTGGAAAAACTGTCTGCGGACAAACGCCAGCTCCCTCGGCCAGTAAAGCGAGATGAGCACCGCAACCCCAGAGTCGTCCGCGACTGAACCTAACGGTCACGGGTCCCTTTACCTTTACCTTACAAATACATAAAGTATTTTTAAAAAGCACCAACAAACTGCCAGTGTGGTGTAGTGATTAAGAGTGGTAGACTCGTAATCTGGTAAACCGGGTTCGCGTCTCCGCTCCTCTACATGCAGCTGCTGGGTGACCTTGGGCTAGTCACACTTCTCTGAAGTCTCTCAGCCCCACTCACCTCACAGAGTGTTTGTTGTGGGGGAGGAAGGGAAAGGAGAATGTGAGCCGCTTTGAGACTCCTTCGGGTAGTGATAAAGCAGGATATCAAATCCAAACTCTTCTCTTCTTCTTCTTCTTCTTCTTCTTCTTCTTCTTCTTCTTCTTCCTACATAGTATTAAAGCAACACCACCTTATAAAAATAACAAAATCGCCGCCTTTAAGAAATGACCAAATGTTAAACAAAAACAGATTATGAGTTTCATTGTTACACTGCATGCCATTAAATGCCTGGGAGCAGTCTCTAGAGCAGGGTTTCCCAAACTTGGGTCTCCAGCTGTTTTTGGACTACAGTTCTCATCATCCCTGACTACTGGTCCTGCTAGCTTGGCATGATGGGATTTGTAGTCCGGAAAGCAGCCGGAAACCCAAGTTTGGGAAACCCTGCTCTAGACCTAATGCTTTGACTGGGGGTAGGTAGTCAAAGTGGCACCCTCCAGTTGTTGTTGGACTATAATTCCCATCATTCCTGGTCAATGCCCAAGCTGCCTAAGGCTGATGGGAGTTGTAGTCCAGCGACTTTCGCAGTGCACCTCATTGGCTACCCCTGGCCGAGTCCTTCTCTGGAGGTCATGGGGTGGTAGGTCGGGCTTGTGGGGTTAATGCCAGGATGTGTGGCAAGGTTCCCCTTTGATGCAGAGGACCAACGAGTAAATAGGACCATGGCTTACGTGTGTTAATTCCTACAATTAGAAAGCGACCAGAATTTCGAGACCCTGTTGCATCATTTTCTGCTTTTTGTATCTGCAAAGGACCTGGTGATAGCCTTTCTCCTTTTCTCCCCCCCCCCCCTTTCTGTCTCCAGGCACGGGATCCGGGATCCTCTCGGCGTTTCAGGATCTGTCCTGGCTGTCTAAGTCTAAAGTAGAGAAGCAACTGCAGATCATCTCAGTGCTGCAATGGGTGCTGAGTTTCCTAATCATGGGTAAGCCGAGGGCCTTTCTATTTTGAAGTCGTTGGTTGGTTGCAGGGTGGATAAAAATCAACGATTTTTTTTGGATTTTTTAAATTTAAATCGGATTTTTTTGATTTAAATTGGATTTTTAAAATAAAATGCTTTTCGAGGAAATTTTTTTTCTAAAGATAGTCTTCTATTTAAGTTACATTGTAGTCCAAAGGCTATTCATCAGGAAATAAGGATTTGTTTTAAGTTTATCAAGTGTGTGTGTTTTTTTTAAAAATGTTTAACCACATCAGTTAACAAACATGGATACATATGCTATCATGTTATTGTTTTAGTTAAATAAATTGTTTAAATGGTTATTAAGGAAATGATTGTTTTTCTCCTTCCGATAAAGTACAGCAGAAAAGCTGTCCAAATGTAAACAGTTAACTTATTAAACCTCACCATAATTTCATAATTATCTATGTATTTCTAGTAGTATAACCAAATCAGTAATTTTTGATATAACTGTAAAAACCACTCTGAAAATTTATTATTCCAAAAATGAAACCTTCATATGGTTGTAAATATTAAGATTATACCAGCAAGAATGAGTCTTTCTGTAAAAAAACATATTTAAATCAAGTCTTACTGACTAGTGATTTAAATCGTGATTTAAATCAATTTGATTTAAATCAAATCCACCCTGGTTGGTTGGTTGGTTGGTTGGCAGGTCTGTTTTTAAACCATGACTGTGCGTCTCCAGCCAAGGGGATGGTAGACTCATAGGACTGAAGAATTGGAAAGGGGCCCTGAGGGGGCTGGACTAGATGAACCTTGGGGTTCCTTCCAACTCTACCATTCCATGATTCTACCTGTGTACAGAAGGCTAGTTTCTAGACACACTCAAAAGTACCCTTCTCACTCCTCCATCTGACCAACCACGAAGCCTTAGAAGAGTTGAAGGACAAATTCTAGCCAGATAGAAGCACTCCAATAGTGAGCAAAGCGGGGTTGGCTTGACCCAGCAGAGTGCTTATGTTCGTCTGAACTTTGCCCCGTGGGGCAAAACAACCTGTACCCAGTTGGCATGCTACTTGTATTTTGTGCACAGCGGGAGCTGAACGTTCCTCGCAGGCACCTGTCCCTCCCTCTTGCTCCCCTCGCATATAAACATGTTGTTGTTTTCTTATCAGTGTGCAAAGTGCAAGAGAACAGGGCTCATCCAGGCTGCCTTTAGTCCTGCGTTTCTAGGCACAGTTTAAAGCTTCATGTCTGAACATTGTTTTCTTTTTGCCCTGGCGCTATCCCCTTGAAACGCCGCTCTTTAGCGCTGAGTCGGAACAAACAGCAATCCGTGGGAAATCGGAACCGCCGTTTGTTCCGATTCAGCGTTAAAGAGTGGACTTTCCTGGGACACGGAGCTTTGAAGCATGGATGGTGCAACAGGAAATCTGGACGAGCCCTCATTCTTGGTCAGTGTTAGAAATTAGCCAGGCGCCAGGCACGTTTTGTGACTGGCGTAGGTCCAATTGCAACCACGTGGAGAGCTCTGGTTGCCAGGTTGGGTACGTTGGCTGCACGTACGTTTCCACACCAGCCTGTTAGCATGAGCTGCACTTGCTGCGGCTGATTAGCAGTTGTAGTTTGGGATGGCGGGGAAATTCAAATCGGTTCTTATTCAAATGCAAGCTTACCTAAGTCCCACTTTCTGAAACAAGAAGCAACCCAGAAGACACCTATCCTTTTGAAATTGGCACTTATCTGAATTTTGCCAAGCGGTTCTCCCACCAAGTAATGCGTAGCAAACGACACGTACCGGGGCAAAGTGTGCACATAAATGCACATATGGGTGAAAATAACATATTAAAAGGCAGTATATCATATGGGGAAATGTGTCTTTGGGGAAAAATTAACATTAAAATGTGGGTGAATTTTTCAATGAGGGCCTAGTTTCCCGCCCACCAACAAGCTGCTTGTGGAAGCTTTGTTAAATCGAAGCCTTGGAAAATGAGAATCTGATATTGGCACATTATTGACACAAATGTAAGCCTTGAAAAATAAGAATTGCAGCATTCGAGGGACTTCAGTAATAATTGTAAGCTAGATATAAGAGTTAAGATATATCAAGAAGATGTTAAATTATGATAAATATTTATTTATTTTTTGCAATAAGTACCATATTTTTCGCTCTATAAGGCGCACCTGACCATAGGACGCACCTAGTTTTTAGAGGGGAAAAGCCCCAATTTTTTTAGGATCAGCTCAAATTTCTGCAGCTTCTTTTGCAAAGGGGAAAAGCCCCATTTTTTGAGGATCAGCTCAAAGTTGTTGAGCTTACTTTGCAAAGGGGAAAAAACCCTGTTTTATGGGGTTTAACTCACAGTTCTGCAGCTTTAGGAAGCCATTTCTACAGTTTCCAGACAGATAATCTAATCAGCCAGTCACATGTTGCTGGGGAAACAGCCTCCCTCTGCAAGGGGGCGGGGCTGGAATCTCTCTCCCTTATCTCTCTCCCCGATCCTTTGCTGAGCAGCTGCTCGGTGGGCTTCCTTTCAACACCCCCTTCTCTCTCTTTTTTTTTAAAAAAGCATGATCTGCTTTTGCCCCTGGGCAGTTCAGCTCCAGGGACCACACATTCACACGCTCCATAAGACGCGCAGACATTTCCCCTTGCTTTTTAGGAGGAAAAAAGTACGTCTTATGGAGCGAAAAATACGGTAATATGAAGTCGAAATAAGGAATAGACAGGAGGTCGGGTCTATAGTGTTAAGACCAATTTGTGTTTTTTGTGGTTTAAGTTTTGTGTTTGTTGCTATTCTGGTGTGTAGTTTTGTATTTGTTTTTCTTTTTTTGTTGTTTGTTTGTTGTTGTTGATGCATCAAAAATAAAATTTATAAAACGGGGGAGGGGGAGAAAAAAGAAAAATGAGAATCTGATATTGGCACATTATTGGCACGTCCTAAGGTTGAAAACATCTGGGAGCGTGTGACCTAGGTAGACTCTGAAGCCGGCCGGCAATACCTCTTCGGAGTAACCTAAGGTGGCTTTGGAGAAAGCTTTTTTTGGATGAATCTGTGCAGGCGGCTTAGCCGGTCGGCTGTGATGTCACTTAAGCCTTAAACAACACAATCCGATTTAGCTTGGCCGGCCGGGGGGGTGGGGAAAAGAGCAACGTAGAAGGGTTCAAGAGGCAAGGGTGTGTGTTTGTATGCCAGGACAAATCCCTTCTTAGCAAAATGAGTTAATTCTCCCTCTCCCCTCTCTTCATCTCTGCCCCAGGTGTGGCCTGCACAGTTATCCTCATGTACATTCTCTGTACGGACTGCTGGCTGATCGCAGCCGCGTACCTGGCCTGGCTGGTGTTTGACTGGAACACTCCGAAGAAAGGTAGGCGAACAGCTCAGTCGGTAGAGCGGGAGACGTCTCAAGGCTGGGGGTTCGAGCCCCACGTTGGAGAAAAATACCCCTGCATTGCAGGGGGTTGGGCTAGATGACCCCTCGGGGTCCCTTCCAACAATACAATTCTCTGATTCTGTGCATCGAGATGGAGGCAACAGCCTCGATGTGGCCCGTATCCCTTGCACACCAGCTGATCGCCAAGTCTGCTCCATCCCAAATCCAGTAAACCAACAAACCCCTGTGTTGCAAAATGTGAGTCAGCAATATCAAAAGCAACATGATGACCAGAAACAAATACAATATGAAAAACTTTATGGAATGATTCAAAACATCAAACCTAACAAACTGAAGTCTCTGAAAGTCTCTGAGAGTCCTTAAATTCTGCAGTGACTACATAATTGCATGAGCACTGTTCCAGAGTATTTTTCATTTTCATGCGTATTTTCCGCTCCACAAGACGCACCTGAACATAAGACGCACCTAGTTTTTAGAGGAAAGGGGGAAAGCCCTGTTTTTGAGGATCAGCTCAAAGTGGTGCAGCTTCTTTTGCAAAGGGAAAAGCCCTGTTTTTTTCAGGATCAGCTCAAAGTGGTGCAGCTTCTTTTGCAAAGGGAAAGCCCTGTTTTTTTGAGGATCAGCTCAAAGTGGTGCAGCTTCTTTTGCAAAGGGAAAAGCCCTGCTTTTTTGAGGATCAGCTGAAAGTGGTGCAGCTTCTTTTTCAAAGAGGAGAAGCCCCGTTTTTATGGGGTTCAACTCACAGTTCTGCAGCTTCCAGTCCTACAGGAAAGGGAGCCATTTCTACAGTTTCCAGACAGATAATCTAATCAGCCAGTCACATGTCGCTGGGGAAACAAACAGCCTCCCTCTGCATTCAACAACGGAGGCCTGGGCAAGGGGGCGGGGCTGGAAAGGGAGCCTTATCTCTCTCCCCGATCACTTGCTAAACAGCTGTTCAGCGGCTTCCTTTCAACACCCTCTTCTCTCTTTGTAAAAAAAAGAGCACAATCTGCTCTTGGCCCCTAGGCAATTTGGCTCCAGGGACCATGCATTCGCTCCATAAGACGCACAGACATTTCCCCTTACTTTTTAGGAGGAAAAAAGTGGGTCTTATGGAGAGAAAAATACGGGATATTACAGTGGTACCTCGGGTTAAGTACTTAATTCGTTCCGGAGGTCCGTTCTTAACCTGAAGCACCACTTTAGCTAATGGGACCTCCTGCTGCCGACTGTGCCACCAGAGCACGATTTCTGTTCTTAGCGGAGTTCTTAACCTGAAGCGTACTTAACCTGAAGCGTACTTAACCCGAGGTACCACTGTATATCTATTCGAAAAAAGATTGGTTAATGGAGAAATTATATATCTTTCTACTAACGAGTGTTGAACTAATTCGCTGATGAAGAATTCAACAAAACAGTAGTTGTTATCCGGAAAAACTGTTCAGAGTTGGACATCAGAATTGGACATTTGCTGTTTATACAAAGCTTCGCAGCTTGTTCTCCGCCAGGTAAAGTCTGGCACTGTGATTCATTTAAGGACTCTCGGAGACTTCAGTTTGTTAGTTTTGATGTTTTGAATCATTCCATAAAGCTTTTCATATTGTATTTGTTTCTCATCCCAAATCTATGCAGATTTTTTAAAGGGGAAAATCTGCATGCATTCCAAGACTTTAAACCAGCCATAGGCAGACTCGGCCCTCCAGATGTTTTGGGACTACAACTCCCATCATCCCTAGCTAACAGGACCAGTGGTCAGGGATGATGGGAATTGTAGTCGAAATACATCTGGAGGGCCGGGTTTGCCTATGCCTAATTTAAACGGAGGCGATCGTAGGAGCCAACTCCTAGGGTCCGAGATCCCATAAAATATTTCAGGGATCTGGGCGCCCCCAAAGTTGATGGGCGATGCCATTCCAATGGTCTTGTGTGCCGCCTCTTGTGATTGATTTTGTGGGGTGGGGCTTACCTGCCCCCCCATATTTTATTTAAGTTGGCACCCCGGAGGTGATCCAGGGTCTTCCTTGGATTTTTGTCTCTGCGCCTTCTTCCCATGGGGGGGGGGTCCCCAGTTGCTTCCCTCCCCCCATTCCTCTGCATCCAGCCAGAACTTTGACAACGGCACATTCCATGCCTGGGCTTTCAGCAGTTCTTTCTGATGAACCATTGACAGCTGCTCCATTATTAATTATTATTTTTATCCCAAAAGGTGGGAGAAGATCGCAGTGGGTCAGAAACTGGGCTGTCTGGAGATATTTCCGGGATTACTTCCCAATCCGAGTGAGTACTGCTGCGACCTGTTTTTCTCTGGCTTCCTTTTTTTTTTTTAAATCATTTATTGAAATTCATAGATATTATACAGTACAGTGGGACCTCAACTTACGACGATAATGCGTTCCGACGCAATTTTCATAAGTCGGAAACATTCGTAAGTCGAATCCCCATAGGAATGCATTGAGCGAAAAAAATTTGTAAGTCGAAATTCATAAGTCGAAAAAATCCTATTAAAAGCGGCCGCGACTTCCATTCATAAGTCGAAAAATTCAGTTGTGGCGGCCATTTTGTTTCTCCCGGAAGTCATTCGTAAGTCGAAAAACACGCAAGTCAAATCGCTCGTAAGTCGAGGTACCACTGTATCTTAAATCCACACAGACAAAGAAAAATAATAACCTTACATAAATTTACAGTTAAATATTAAATTACTCTTTCCACATATTTTCTAACTAAACTAAGATAAACTAAGATAAAGTAAAATTAAATTAAATAAAGTAGACTTCCCATCATTTCCCAATGTACGGTAATTAACGTTTGTAATATTGAATGTACTTATGATTACTACCTTACTCTTGATATATTTTCTAATACTTTCTTACAACATGTTGTACCTAGAATAATATTGTTCTAGGATTCAGCTCAGTACATAACACAATCCATACATCTCAATATCATAACTTCAATTTTTTTTAACAACAACCATTTCCCACATTTTCTTCAAATCTTTATATGTCTTTTCCCAGACCTATTTTGGCTTCTTTCTCGCTGCCCAGTTCATTTTAACAGTGCACATGAATAATTATTCCTCTGGGGGCTTGTGCCCCACAGGGGGAAATGACATTTGCCAGAGCAGTGTTCGAGAATGTCAAATAAAGTCTGCCTTGCATATGTGTGTCCCCACCAAGCCAAGAAAAGTCTTTGTGGACTTGAGAGTTATTCACTTGAGTCTCTAAATTTAAGAATGCAGAGTGTTACAATCTTGGGAAACGTACCCAGGGTGGCTTTGAGGAAAGTAAAAGGTGTGGGTTCAGCAACGCCTTGTTTTGTAGTCGCGGCAAGAGCTGGATGGAAAGCCAAAGAATTATCTGCCGTGGATCAAAGGTCGTTTCGGTCTGTGTGATAAGTTGTGCAGATAAAATATCTCAAAAGAGGATGAGGCAACGAGCGAGTTAGGTTCCTCCTGTTTGCCAGCCTTTTGCAGAACCTCCAGCCTCAGCGCCACAACCCAGTCCGAGTTCTGTAGCTTTGATAAGGGCCACTGAGGAACAGCAAATACTGTTGTTCTCTAAGGCTTTTGTTTTCTAAAATGAAATATGGCTTACAAAAGTAGAATCAAAATTAAAAAAAAATTCCTTCCAGTAGCACCTTAGAGACCAACTAAGTTTCTAAGATACTACTGGAAGGAATTTTTTTTATTTTGTTTTGACTGTGGCAGACCAGCACCGCTTTGTTGTTGTTGTTCAGTTGTGTCCGACTCTTCGTGACCCCATGGACCAGAGCACGCCAGGAACGCCTATCCTTCACTGCCTCTCGCAGTTTGGCCAAACTCATGTTAGTAGCTTCGAGAACACTGTCCAACCATCTCATCCTCTGTCATCCCCTTCTCCTTGTGCCCTCCATCTTTCCCAACATCAGGGTCTTTTCCAGGGAGTCTTCTCTTCTCATGAGGTGGCCAAAGTATTGGAGCCTCAGCTTCAGGATCTGTCCTTCCAGTGAGCACTCAGGGCTGATTTTCTTCAAAATGGATAGGTTTGATCTTCTTGTAGTCCATGGGACTCTCAAGAGTCTCCTCCAGCACCATAATTCAAAAGCATCAATTCTTTGGCGATCAGCCTTCTTTATGGTCCAGCTCTCATTTCCATACATCACTACTGGGAAGACCATAGCTTTAACTATACGGACCTTTGTCGGCAAGGTGATGTCTTTGCTTTTTAAGATGCTGTCTAGGTTTGTCATAGTAGAATCAATTCACTCTGGAGAGTGGAAATGAATGACAGAGAAGACGGACAGCTGCTAATGTTAACCTGAAACTTCACCCTGGAAATTGGGGTGTTTCTGGTGTCCGAAAAATGGGTCCATTTCCCATATTCACGTAAACTTGAGTCAGCACCTTGGACTGCTTTTACTTGTGGGATTATATTGCCGTAACCTGCCCTCACAGCTTAGGTGAAGGACAGGGCAAGAAGTCTTATAAATGAGTAACTACCAGGTGATGTAATTTATTTCAAAATATTTCAGTGCAAAGCATCCAAAGCAGCTAAAAACCAGTTAAACATTGATATTGCAAAAAACAAGCAAGCAAGCAAGATCTTATAAACAACAACAACAAAAATATTTCTATAGCCCCCTTCATCCGAGGATCACAAGGCAGTTTATAATTTAAAAAAGCCAAAACACGTAACATAGTAACAGATGAAAACAATATTCTCTCCTGGTTTAAAAGGCCATAGATTGCTTAATTAGCCAAATGCCAGGAGAAGAATTTTTGTCTGGCGCCTGAAGATTTGAAACTAAGTTGCCAGGCGAGCCTCCCTGGGGAGAGCATTCCCAAAAATAGGAGCCACCACAGAAAAGGCCCTTTCTTGTTTTCCCACCCTCCGGACCTCTTGCGGTGGAGGCACACGAAGAAGGGCCTTAGATGACTATGTCAGGGTCTGGGTAGGTTCATTTAACCCAGGGGTCAGCAAACATTTTCAGCAGAGGGCCGGTCCACTGTCCCTCAGACCTTGTGGGGGGCCGGACTATATTCTTTGGGGGGGGGGAAATGAATGAATTCCTATGCCCCACTGTCGGGTTCTCTTAATCGGTTTTTCAATAGTAACGCCAAGCCATCTTGTCTTTAAGTCTCTTTATTTCAGTGCAAAGCTATTTACAGTGCAGAGTTCAGTTTAGCATGTCTGCTCAGTCACTAGCAGAATCCGGAAGTGCCTCCCTCCTGTTTTGGCGCCAACACCAAAACCTTGGCATCCGGAATTGCCGCCTTCTCCTCCTACGTGAGATATAATAATAATAATAATAATAATAATAATAATAATAATAATAATTTATTATTTGTACCCCGCCCATCTGGCTGGGTCTCCCAAGCCACTCTGGGCGGCTTCCAGCAAATATTAAAATACATTAACATATGCGCCGGAACTGACGCCTCCCCCTCCGAGCGAGTCTGCTGGGTGGTGCCAGGTCTCCCACTAACTCCCTGGACACCTGGCACTCCCTGGCTCCCAGCCACTAACTGCTCCTCCCCTGAGACAGGACTGCCGGTTTCACTCGAAGATGAATCTGTCGTTAACACAGGCTGTGGCTACCTGTAAGCTCTCAGAGCTGGACTGGCAGGGGTGGGCAGATCCCTGACACCCACAAATAACCCAGAGATGTATTTTAAATAAAAGCACACATTCTACTCATGTAAAAACACACTGATTCCCGGACCGTCCGCAGGCCAGATTTAGAAGGCGATTGGGCCGGATCCGGCCCCCAGGCCTTAGTTTGCCTACCCATGATATAGAGAGAGGTGATCCTTGAGGTATTGCGTTCCTGAGCCGTTTTATAGGTCAGAACCAGCACATTGAATTGGACCCGGAAACTAGTTGACAGCCAGTGTAGTTGGGCCAGGATCAGTTATAATATGCTCAAAACTTCTTGCCTCGGTGACCAGTTTGGCTTTAGAATTCTGCACCAGCTGAAGTTTCTGAACAGCCTTTAGAGGCAGCCCTAAGTATAATGTGTTGCAATAATCTAACCTCGAGGTTACCAGAGCACCCGTCAACCGAAGTTATGTTGTGTTACGCTTAACTTGCCGATTTCGATAGAAAAGGCTGTTAAAAGGCACAGAACAAGACAGGCTGGTTTTTTGGCTTTCTTCAGGTAAAACCACCTGACTCACGTTCTCTGCCTGTAAATGCACAATAAAAGGGGCTCTGATAACATTACCTTTTTCATGGATGTTTGCGATTATTTGTGCTCCTGATGGTCGTAGGGGATCCTGCTTTCAGTACTATTTATGCTTGCAGATTTCTGGCCGGGCCCATTGCTTTGTTTCCAATTGGTGCATGTCCTGTAGATTCTTGCATGTCAGCCTATACCATTTAGACACCACAATTATTATTTTTGGGGGGTGCCCTGTTTTGCAGTGCTCTTGTTCCCTAGCCACAGAAACCAAAAACGAGCAACACGACAGCCAATGAAAGTCATATATATATTTTTCTTGTATAATAACAGAACGACAACGGACAGTGATCCGGTATTGACACTGTTTCGTGTACGTCTTCTTCAGCATATAACTCAACGTACAATGGAAGTTTTCAAGGAGCAGTGGTCATATGAATCATACCGGATCACTGTCCATTGTCTTTCTGTTATTATACAAGAAAAATATATATACGACTTTCATTGGCTGTCGTGTTGCTCGTTTTTGGTTTCTGTTTCAAGATTGCAACACAGAAGTTTTTTTATCTTGTCCTCTAGCCAGCAGTGTAGCTAGGCGCTCGGGTGCCTGGTGCGGGGGCGGGGTGATCCTCCCAAGGGGGGCGGGACAATCTGAGCTGCCCATGGGGGCAGGGTGAGCCTCTCCGATGGTTGGAGCCTCTCTGCCACCTCCCCCTCAGCCGTTTCCTCTTGCCAGTGTGGTGTAGTGGTTAAGAGCGGCAGACTCGTAATCTGGTGAACCGGGTTCGCATCTCCGCTCCTCCACATGCAGCTGCTGGGTGACCTTGGGCTAGTCACACTTCTCTGAAGTCTCTCAGCCCCACTCACCTCACAGAGTGTTTGTTGTGTGGGAGGAAGGGAAAGGAGAATGTGAGCCGCTTGGAGACTCCTTCGGGTAGTGATAAAGCGGGATATCAAATCCAAACTCCTCCTCCTCCTCCTCCTCCTCCTCCTGCTGCCATTTCAGACAGCATGGAACCTGCAGGCGCCTAAGCCACCACGTCACTCCTAAAAAGTTTCGTGAGCCCATTTTTTTTAAAAAAAAACTCCTTTTGTCACCCTCCTCAGTAATGACACCTGGGGTGAACTGCACCCCTCGCACCCCCTTTCCTCCGCCATTGCCTCTAGCTGTGTGGTAGCATTGCAGAACAACTAATAAAACAGAATGATGTGTGGACGTTGCATTTTAAATCCACTACTTTTGCATCAGTGACATGTTGCAGAAGGCACCCCACCAAAAAAACCACAAACAACCCACCAGTCTGTACAGGCTGTGGATGTAGCCTCCCCCCCCCCAAGATTTGTGCAAGCGTATCAGGTTGCCTGTAAGGGTCCTATATCCTATATCTGGATGTTGTTGGGATTCCAACTCCCATCACTCCTGGCTACGGTAGCCATTGTTCGGGGGTGATGGGAGTTGTAGTCCTGCAACACCTGTTGTGTCACCAGTTCCCCATCCTATATAATAAAGTTGCTGTGTCCCTGCGTCCGTTCTGTGTGTCACGGAAGTGCACTACTGCGCATGTCGCACACGGACGCAGGGATTGGAGCGTAGAGGCGATGGCGGGTACGCTTCTTCCTCCCCACCCCGCAGCTCCGAGCCCTTTGGAATGCTGTGTGGCTTTAACGGTCATTGTGCTAGCGACACACCTCGAGCGGAGCCTCCTGCTGCCGCCGCCGCCTTTACTGCTTGCCTCGCCAAAGTGCGGGGGAAGTGGCGCAAAGCGCCGCCGCCCTTCTAGCGCCCGTTATTGTAACGGGCTTCATATACTAGTCTCTGTATAAGATGTGTTCTTCTTACTACTTGGAGATGTGGCAACTGTTCCGTGCAGTGTTAAGAGCTCAAGATATATAAGCTAGGTGCCAAACGGCTCCTTAAACCAGGGTTACAGTCACCAAAATGGAACACCTAGTTGCCATTTGGGGGCCAGGCGGCTCGAAAGTTGTATTTTCCAACATGACTTTTGGGGTCCCGAAATTCATTCTGATTGTGCAGATAAAATATAACAGAATTCTACAGGATGTGTTGCTCGTGTGTGAAAACAGTCCCGATCCAAGCATCCCCAGGCATGCATCTCCAGATGGTAGAGACATCGGGCAGCGTCCTGGCGCCCGGGCATCTTTTTTTTTTTTTTCCAAAACTTTTATTGGTTTTTACAATTTTTAAGCACATAACATGGCGGTTAAATTTTCATACTTCCCCCCTCTCACTGTGGGAAGCAACGGGCATCTTCACTAGGTCGCAAGTGGCCGGTAGCCTGGCACCTGGCAAATTTTGAACGCTGGCTCCCTGTTTCTTACATTACATGAATCTGCTGCCTGGTTTTCGCTTGTCAGGGAACCATAGCTGATCCTAACTCTGCCCAAATGTGCACGTTTTCAAACAGCGGCAGGCCATGTGCACCTTTTAAGAAACGGTCTTGAGTGTGTCTCAGATCCTGTAATGCGAGAGGAGACCGTTATCGTATTACAGTGATCCCTCAACTTATGAATGCCCCGACTTCCGTATTTTTCGAGTTACGAGGGATCAAAGGGGCTGCGCGCTTCCGAATTTTTTTGACTTCCAAAAGGAAGTCGCGGCCGTTTTAGATAGGGTTTCCTCGAGTTACGGAGTTTAGATAGGGTTTTTTTTCGACCTACGAAATTTTTCTCCCCAATGCATTCCTATAGGGACTCAACTTACGATTTGTTCGACATCCGACGGTCCCGTCGGAACGGATTACCTTCGTAAGTCGAGGGTCCACTGTATTCTTGTGATGGAGAGCCTTTTGTTTTTCTTATGCAGGGGTAGGCAGCCTAAGAGGCCCGTGGGCCGGATGCGGCCCAATCGCCTTCTCAATCCGGCCCACAGACGGTCTGAGAATCAGCGTGCTTTTACATGAGTAGAATGTGTCCTTTTAAAATGCATCTCTGGGTTATTTGTGGGGCATAGGAATTCATTCATTTCCCCCCAAAAATATAGTCCGGCCCACCACATGGTCTGAGGGACGGTGGACCGGCCCACGGCTGAAAAAGGTTGCTGACCCCTGTTCTTATGCAACAGGAAAGGAAAGAAGGCTGTTCAACCAGACGGGTTTTTTCTGTTTTTGTTCTTGACGGCTTACCTAGCTATCTGGGGACGGAACAGCAACGTGAGGCTTTTGAATTCTTAGGCACGTAAACTGAGCTGCCGTAGTCAAGATCAAGTTGCCAGTCCTAAGCTAGACAAACTGCCAAGACCTCTCCTTCTCTCTCTCTCTCTCTCTCCACCTCAAGGGGGCAACTTTTCTCCCCATTTCAGTAGAAGTAGCTTACATTAAGAAGTAGCCTGGAAACGATGCCTTATGAGGAACGGCTTAGGGAGCTGGGTATGTTTAGCCTGGAGAAGAGAATGTTAAGGGGTGATATGATAGCCATGTTCAAATATATAAAAGGATGTCATATAGAAGAGGGAGAAAGGTTGTTTTCTGCTGCTCCAGAGAAGCGGACATGGAGCAATGGATTCAAACTACAAGAAAGAAGATTCCACCTAAACATTAGGAAGAACTTCCTGACAGTAAGAGCTGTTCGACAGTGGAATTTGCTGCCAAGGAGTGTGGCGGAGTCTCCTTCTTTGGAGGTCTTTAAGCAGAGGCTTGACAGCCACCTGTCAGGAATGCTCTGATGGTGTTTCCTGCTTGGCAGGGGGTTGGACTGGATGGCCCTTGGGGTCTCTTCCAACTCTATGATTCTATGCATTTCTTCTGTTCCAGTGAAGTAGCTTTACATTTATTGTACCTCTCTGTCTCTCCACCTCCCTCCTCAGCTCGTAAAAACCCACAACTTGGCGACGCACAGGAATTACATCTTCGGTTACCATCCGCACGGGATCATGGGGCTGGGCGCCTTCTGCAACTTCAGCACAGAAGCCACGGGCGTGAGCCAGAAGTTTCCTGGGATCCGGCCGTACCTCGCTACGTTAGCCGGGAATTTTAGGATGCCCATTTTGAGGGACTACTTGATGTCTGGGGGTAAGGATTAGAAAACCTGCCGACACGGTGCTTTCTCAACACGGCAATAAGTCGCGGGTGGTGCTGTGGTCTAAACCACCGAGCCTCTTGGACTTGCCGATCGGAAGGTTGGTGGTTCGAATCCCCATGACGGGGTGAGCTCCCGTTGCTTGGTCCCTGCTCCTGCCAACCTAGCAGTTCGAAAGCACGTCAAAGTGCAAGTAGATAAATAGGTAAGGCTCCAGCAGGAAGGTAAACGGCGTTTCCATGCGCTCTGGTTTCCGTCACGGTGTTCCGTTGTGCCAGAAGCGGTTTAGTCCTGCTGGCCGCATGACCCGGAAAGCTGTCTGTGGACAAATGCCAGCTCCCTTGGCCTGAAAGCGAGATGAGCGCTGCAACCCCATCGTCGCCTTTGACTGGACTCAACTGTCCAGTGGTCCTTTACCCTTACCTTTTACCAAAGGAATGTGACTCAGTGGGAGAACAATTCGCTTGGCCTGCAAAAAGTCCCAGGTTCAATAGGGCTGGGGAAGATTCCTTGTCTGAAACCCTGGAGAGCCGCTGCCGGTCAGTGCAGACAATATTGATATAGATGAACCCCAAGCTTCTTATCCCTGTTGCTTGGCACATTTAAATGAAAATGCTCATTATCTGGGTTAATAATAATAAACCCTGGAGAGCCGCTGCCGGTCAGTGCAGACAATATTGATATAGATCAGGGGTGGCCAACTCCCAAGAGACTGCGATCTACTCACAGAGTTAAAAACTGGCAGTGATCTACCCCCTTTTTGGGGGTCAAAGTTGTTGAGTTTTTTCAGGGAGGAGGTAAAATGTTGAGCTTTTTTAGAGGAGCCACAGTTATTCAGCTTCTTTGGGGGGAGCCAATGATCTACCAGTGATCTACCGCAGACGTCCAGTGATCTACCGGTAGATCACGATCTACCTGTTGGACATGCCTGATACAGATGAACCCCAAGCTTCTTATCCCTGTTGCTTGGCACATTTAAATGAAAATGCTCATTATCTGGGACAACAGCAGCAGCAGCAGCAACAACAACAACCATTTTATTATTATTTTATTATTTATTTTATTTATACCCCGCCCATCTGGGTGGCTTACAGCATATATAAAACATTGGTCCACTCACGTGTACACATTTATTTACAAGAACTATGTGGCCAAAGAAGGGGAAAGGATCCAAGGCAGTTTGCAGCGAAAAATAGCAACTGAAGCCACTGTCGTTGTTTTGTATTTCTCCTTCTGGTTTAGAAGAGGGCTGGATGGGTGTGTGTGACTGTAAGACGGAGAGGCTTCTAAGCAGGGTTGTTTCTTGCCTGCTAGCTTTGCAGGCTGCCTAGAGCAGTTGGCCGCTTTGCTTAGGCCCGCGCCTCTCCACAAGCCACCAGATGGGGACCCGGGAGGACCCTGGCCAGGATTAAAGGAGCCACCCCCCTCCCCCATTGCATGCTCCTTGCTTCCTCTCCCTCACCTTCAGTAGGGAGGCCAGTGGTGTAGTAGGGTCCCTTCTACAATTCTATGATTCTCCCCTTTGTCTGAAAGCTCTTTCTCTCTCCGAACGTTCAGGTATTTGCCCTGTGAACCGGGACACCATAGACTACATCCTTTCCAAAAACGGGAGCGGCAACGCCATTGTGATTGTGGTGGGGGGCGCTGCCGAGTCCCTGAACTGCGCCCCCGGCAAAAACTCGGTGACCCTGAGGCACCGGAAGGGCTTTGTGAAGCTGGCGTTGCGCCACGGGTAAGCAGGCGAGAGAACGACCGTAATCTTTCACTGCGATCAGTAGATACGCAATTGCTTCTCGATTCGTATTGCTATTATTTTGATCGATTACAGTTTAGAAATCATTTACTGTAATTGTTAAAGGAGTGAATTTCTGTTTAATTATTATTTGCTGATATTTAATTTGATTGCGTACTATTACTATTATGCGCCGAACCGGAGGTAACGGAATGGGTTACTTCCGGGTTCGGCACTCGCACATGCATAGAAGCGCTAAATCACGCTTTGCGCATGCGCAGAAGCGCCGAATTGCGTCACATGCATGCGCAGACGCAGCGGCGCAGGTTGCGAACGTGCCTCCTGCATGGATCACGTTCACAACCTGAGCATCCACTGTATATCCAAATGGATTATTGAATATTACTTTATTTTTATTTTTTAAAATCATTTTTATTTGATTTTACCAATACAAAGTTATAAAAATCCAAATACCTATCCATATACAGATATATCTCCGAATCTCAGGACTTTCCCCCACCCTCTCCATGGGGTCCCGTTTTAAGGATTAAAACTGCATCTTCTTCCAAAACTCTGACTTTTATATCAGTCCATATTATCCATGGTTATTGTGATGCTACAAGTAAAATAAAAATCCTGCCAGTGTTTCCATCTGCTTACAGTGGCCTCTTAGATAACTTATTACTTTAAAATAAAGTAACTTTAAAATAATGTTTTTATTATGGCATTTTTGTATTGGGTCAGATTGTTAAAAAGGTGTGCGATCTCTGCTGTTTCTTCGACGTGCCTTGCATATAACAATATAAAAAGGAGGTATACACAAAGTAAAAGTGAAATGAAATGATGTGAAATGCTTATTCCGCTGATAGAGCGGAATTTTATCCAGGGTGGATAAAAAGCAATGATTTAAAAAAAAGAAAAAAAAAGATTTTTTAAAAATTTAAATCAGATTTTTTTTTTATTTAAACCAGATTTTTAAAATAAAATGCTTTTGGAGGGAAAATCTTTCTAAAGATAGTTTTCTATTTGAGTTACATTATAGTCCAAAGGCTATTCATCAGGAAATAAGGATTTGTTTTAAGTTTTTCATGTGTGCTAAAACTCAGCCTAAGTATTTTTTTAACCATTTAACCACATCAGTTAACAAACATGGATACATATGCTATAATGCTATTGTTTTAGTTAAATAAATTGTTTAAATTGTTATTAAGGAAATGATTGTTTTTTCTCCTCCCAATAAAGTACAGCAGAAAATTTGTCCAAATATAAACAGTTAACTTACGAAACCTCACCATAATGATATAATTGTCTGTCTCTACGTATTTCTAATAGCGTAACCAAATCAGTAATTTTCAATATAACTGTGAAAACTGCTCTGGGAATTTGTTATTCCAAAAACGAAACCTTCATCTGGTTTGTAAACATTAAGGTTATACCAGCAAGGAATGAGTCTTTCTGTAATCACAGAATCATAGAGTTGGAAGAGACCACAAGGGCCATCCAGTCCAACCCCCTGCCAAGCAGGAAACACCATCAAAGCATTCCTGACAGGTGGCTGTCAAGCCTCTGCTTAAAGACCTCCAAAGAAGGAGACTCCACCACACTCCTTGGCAGCAAATCCCACTGTCGAACAGCTCTTACTGTCAAGAAATTCTTCCTAATGTTTAGGTGGAATCTTCTTTCTTGTAGTTTGAATCCATTGCTCCGTGTCCGCTTCTCTGGAGCAGCAGAAAACAACCTTTCTCCCTCCTCTATATGACATCCTTTTATATATTTGAACATGGCTATCATATCACCCCTTAACCGTCTCTTCTCCAGGCTAAACATACCCAGCTCCCTAAGCCGTTCCTCATAAGGCATCGTTTCCAGGCCTTTGACCATTTTCGTTGCCCTCCTCTGGACACGTTCCAGCTTGTCAATATCCTTCTTGAACTGTGGTGCCCAGAACTGGACACAGTATTCCAGGTGGGGTCTGACCAGAGCGGAATACAGTGGTACTATTACTTCCCTTGATCTAGATGCTATACTCCTATTGATGCAGCCCAGAATTGCATTGGCTTTTTTAGCTGCTGCATCACACTGTTGACTCATGTCAAGTTTGTGGTCTACCAAGACTCCTAGATCCTTTTCACTTGTACTGCTCTCAAGCCAGGTATCACCCATCCTGTATTTGTGCCTTTCATTTTTTTTGCCCAAGTGTAGTACTTTACATTTCTCCCTGTTAAAATTCATCCTGTTTGCCTTGGCCCAGTTCTCTAATCTGTTAAGGTCATTTTGAAGTGTGATCCTGTCCTCTGGGGTATTAGCCACCCCTCCCAATTTGGTGTCATCTGCAAACTTGATCAGGATGCCCTCAAGCCCATCATCCAAGTCATTGATAAAGATGTTGAATAAGACTGGGCCCAAGACAGAACCCTGTGGCACCCCACTAGTCACTTCTCTCCAGGATGAAGAGGAGCCATTGATGAGCACCCTTTGGGTTCGGTCAGTCAGCCAGTTACAAATCCACTGAATGGTAGCATTGTCTAGCCCGCATTTTACCAGCTTCTTTACAAGAATATCATGGGGCACCTTGTCAAAGGCCTTGTAAATAAAATAAAATAAAATAAAATAAAATAAAATAAAATAAAATAAAATAAAATAAAATAAAATAAAATAAAATAAAATAAAATAAAATAAAATAAAATAAAATAAAATAAAATAAAATAAAATAAAATAAAATAAAATAAAATAAAATAAAATAAAATAAAATAAAATAAAATAAAATAAAATAAATGTATTACTGACTAGTGATTTAAATCCTGATTTAAATCGGTTTGATTTAAATCAAATCCACCCTGATTTTCACACCTCTCTTCCAGAGCGGACTTGGTTCCTGTGTATTCCTTTGGCGAGAACGAAGTCTACAAGCAGGTGATCTTTGAGGAGGGATCGTGGGGGCGCTGGGTTCAGAAGAAGTTCCAGAAGTACATTGGCGTGGCCCCTTGCGTTTTCCACGGACAAGGACTTTTCTCCCCCAACAGCTGGGGGCTTCTGCCATACCCCAAGCCCATCACCACTGTCGGTAAGGATCGCAGTCGACGGAAGGAAACGCACACGCCTTCAGTTCCGTGCATCAGTCTTTGCCAACCTGCTGCTCTCCAGGTTTTCTTCTAAACCAGGCACCCCCAAACTGGGCCCTCCAGCTGTTTTGGGGCTACAACTCCCATCATCCCTGACCACTGCTCCTGTTAGCTAGGGATGATGGGAGTTGTGGCACCCGCCCTGTGGAACGCCCTCCCACCAGATGTCAAAGAGACAAAGAGACCTACATTGGCTCCCAGTATGTTTCTGAGTACAATTCAAAGTGTTGCTGCTGACCTTTAAAGCCCTAAACGGCCTCGGTCCTGTATACCTGAAGGAGCGTCTCCACCCCCATCGTTCAGCCCGGACACTGAGATCCAGTGCCGAGGGCCTTCTGGCGGTTCCCTTACTGCGAGAAGCCAAGTTACAGGGAACCAGGCAGAGGGCCTTCTCGGTGGTGATGCCCGCCCTGTGGAATGCCCTCCCTTCAGATGTCAAAGAGAACAACAACTACCAGACCTTTAGAAGACATCTGAGGGAAGCCCTGTTTAGGGAGGCGTTTAATGTTTAATAGATTATTGTATTTTAATGTTCTGTTGGAAGCCGCCCAGAGTGGCTGGGGAAACCCAGCCAGATGGGCGGGGTATAAATAATATATTATTATTATTATTATTATTATTATTATTATTATTATTATTATTATCATCATCATCATCCCAAAACAGCTGGAGGGCCAGGTTTAAGGGTGCCTGTTCTAAACGTATTTGCCTTTTTGTGCTTTGAAACTGTTTTTACTGTACGTCGCTCTGAGACAAGGCGTTGAACAAACTGAGGATGCTCTGAATTGCCATGTCGGATTTCATTCAGCCTAGAAGCTCCCCCTTAGTGCCAGGGGCTCAGCCTCACTGAACTACTGAACTTTTTTTGTTCGTAATAATAAAAAAAAAGGGTAGTAATCCAAAAAAAGATTGCAAACCAGGACACGCACTTCCGGGTTTGACATGTTCGTAATAATAATAATAATAATTTATTATTTGTACCCCGCCCATCTGGCTGGGTTCCCCCAGCCACTCTGGGTGGCCTCCAACAGATATTAAAAGACATTAAAATATCACAGGTTTAAAACTTCCCTAAACAGGGCTGCCTTGAGGTATTTTCTGAATGTAGGATAGTTGTTGATCCTTTTAACCTCTGCTGGGAGGGCGTTCCACAGGACGGGCGCCACTACCGAGAAGGCCCTGTGCCTGGTTCCCTGTAGCTTTGCTTCTCGCAGTGAGGGAACCGCCAGAAGGCCCTCGGAGCTGGACCTCAGTGTCTGGCTGAATAATGGGAGTGGAGACGCTCCTTCAGGTATACAGGACCGAGGCCGTTTAGGGCTTTAAAGGTCAGCTTTAAAATAATAATTTCTAATAATAATCAGAAATGTATTGAATTCTGCTTGTGGATTTCCCAGGAAGGGGTTCTGATTGGCCACTGTGAGAAGAGGATGCTGGGCTTAGGTGGGCCTTGATGGGCCTGATCCAGCCACAGGGATCCTTTTTACACTCTTAACATTCTTAGAATCATAGAATTGTAGAGTTGGAAGGGAACCCCAAGAGTCATCTAGTCCAACCCCTTGCAATGCCGCTTAACGTTTCTCGTTTTCCCTTTTTTCCCATTTCAGTTGGGGAGCCCATCACCGTCCCCAAAGTCGATAACCCGAGCCAGAAGGAAGTAGACTTTTATCACAGCCTCTACGTCAGCTCTCTCATCAGACTCTTTGACAAGTACAAGACGAAATTTGGCCTGCCGGAGACAGAGGTCTTGGAAGTCAACTGACCGCCACGGGGAGGGAACCGGGGTGCTTTCGCTCCCGCGTTTTTTTCTGGCAGCGAGTCGCTTGGCAAATGCGGCGTCAAAAGACAATTCTCTGCCGGAGCCCAAGTTGTTTTCTGTGTGTGTTCTGGTCTGCGAATCGGGGAGGCGAGCGCGGATGCACGCGTGAGCTTTAAAAAAGGATAAAAGGAAGAAAAAAAACTATCAAAGCTTTAGACCTCGCTAGAAACCATTGTATTTTCTCTTTGGGGCGGATCCGCCCAGCTCCAGCAATGGCACTTGGTTTTTAAGTTATCCCCGAGGGAAGGCACTTGTTTTGCCTTTTGTTATCTGTTAGTATTGTTGAGCTCCGGGCAGCGTGGACATTGGAAGCTGCCCCAACTCAGGCTATGGGCCCATGTAGCTCAGCGCAGACTGCTCTTTGCTGACATGGCTCTGAATTGCTATAGAAATTGGAGTTCTTGGAGATATAAAACAGTCAAAATTGAAGAATGCAAGAACTCTGGCCCAGGCAGTAGATCAGTTTTTGAATCTTCAGTTTTAATATTATGGTATTGCAACAAATTCCAGTTGAAATCAATTTCTGTTCCAGTGACAAGGCCCTGTTTCGTTAATTCTTCGTCAGCTAATTCTTCATGGTCAAAGTGTAGCAATGTTTCTTGGAAGAACAGAAGAAACAGAAGAAACATTGGTATACTTTGACCATGAAGAATTAGCCGACGAAGAATTGACGAAACAGGGCCTTGTCACTGGAACAGAAATTTATTTCAACTGGAATTTTAATATTAAAACTGTTTGAAGATTCAAAAACTGATCTACTGCCTGGCCAGAGTTCTTGCATTCTTCAATTTTGACATGGCTCTGAAGGCAGTGAATTCCTTTTTAATTGGAGATCACCAGACATTTAAGTTAGGAGTGGCAAGGCATGTGCTCTGCTGCAGAGCCCGGCTGCCTCCTAAGTTTTGCTGCTTGCAAAACCAAAAGACAGGGTGGGTGCAAAGCACTTATTTTGGGGTGGCTGTTTTCCCTGGCCCTGAACGTTACGCCGCCTCCTACTGGCGGCACCGCACGATGCATGAAAAGCACGACGGGATTAGAAGAATCATAGAACTGTGCCGTTGGACGGGACCACGAGAGTCAGGAATCTTTTGCCCAATATGGGTCTCGAACCAGTGACCTTGAGATTAAGACTCTCATGCGCTGCCAGCGGAGCTACGCATCTAATGCGGAGCTACGCATCTAATGCAGCAAGTGTTTCCGTCCCCGTGAACTGACCGCTGCCTCATTGGCACGCTGAAACAATATTGCTACCTTCGGCGGCCACGTGGGTTGTCTGTGGAGTTAGGCATCCCCAAACTCGGCCCTCCAGATGTTTTGGGACTACAACTCCCATCATCCACAGCTAACAGGACCAGTGGTCAGGGATGATGGGAGTTGTAGTCCCAAAACATCTGGAGGGCTGAGTTTGGGGGTGCCTGCTCTAGGCCGAGGACTCTGTGTTGTGAGCAGCAGTGGGGTGGTGGAATAAGAGAACCCCTCTAGCCCAGTGCCCCTGTTTAAACCCCACCCTGTGTGTGATTTTGTGCAAGCCGATGATGGGCTCGTCCACACTGCTTTATGTCCAGAACCTAGAAAGCAAGTGGGCCCGAGTGGTTTTCCATTCGCCCCATGGCTTTCCCCGGGGAAAGGCTTCTTTGCCTCTGAATCAGAACCAACGGCAGTCTGTAGAAAACCCTGTTGACATTGGCTCTGATTCGGTGGCAAATGGAGGGTTTTTCCTGGGGGAAAGCAGGAGCGTGGTACGAGCTCTGTGCGTTGCGGGATCTTTTCCTTCGTGCTGATTTTTACAGCAGAAGGGACGATGGACCAAAAGGGGTTAGGGACAAAGGGGATGGAAGCAAGGCTTGCTATTTCAGCTGGAGAAAGCAGGTTGCTAGTCCTCATTATCCCATAGAAAAGACGGACATTGCACGAGCAGCTCCTTGTGATTCCTGGTTTTTCAAACCCCAGAGCCCACATTTGTCTGTTCCGCAATCCACACTCATTTCTGTGTCCGCACTGGGTTTTTCTACCCTTTGCCACTGGTGCTGTAGCAACTCCTATTGGTATATTACTGCTTTTCCCCCCAACATATGTTTTGTAGCACAAGGGGGTTTCTAGTTGAGAAATGCCCCTCCTTAAAGCACAAACAATGCAAATTCCCAGTCTTTTGTCCCATTTCACTCCCACCTCCATTTATACCTTGTGTAAATGAGGCTGGGAACCAAAGACCTTCTCTGAAAAAGGACCTTGCTGGTCCCCACAAATCTCCTCTCTTTGGTCGGCTTTCCTGGTGTCTTTCTGTAGAGATCTGGCCCTTTTTAAAGACAGCACACTCCTTTGTGTGTCTCCCAAAGAAATGCTAGAAAAGCCAGCGATATTTTCAAGCAAAATCAAGAACCGGCAATTGGCAGGCGCAACTTTTGCGGTTGTAAAAAAGGTAAAGGACTCCTGACAGTTAAGTCCAGTCACAAACGACTCTGGGGTTGTGGTGCTCATCTCGCTTTACTGGCCAAGGGAGCCGGCGTTTGTCCACAGACATTTTTCTGGGTCATGTGGCCAGCATGACAAAGCTGCTTCTGGCGAAACCAGAGCAGCGCACGGAAACGCCGTTTACCTTCCCGCCAGTTTACCTACTTATCTACTTGCACTTTTTGACGTGCTTTCGAACTGCTAGGTTGGCAGGAGCAGGGACTGAGCAACGGGAGTTCACCCCGTCGCGGGGATTTGAACCTCCAACCTTCTGAACGGCAAGCCCTAGGCTCAGGGGTTTAGAACACAGCGCCACCCGCGTCCCTTTGTGCTTGTAACGAGCCACAATCACGCTATGCTTTGTGCGTGTGCGCATGTCTGTATGAGAGAATGACTGGGTTGCGAACTTCTTTTCTACAGTGAAGCTACAGTGAGCCAGCATGGTCTACTGGTTAAGAGCGATGGGACTCGTAATCTGGTGAACCGGGTTCGCGTCTCCTCTCCTCCACCTGCAGCTGCTGGGTGACCTTGGGCTAGTCCCACTTCTCTGAAGTCTCTCAGCCCCACTCACCTCACAGAGTGTTTGTTGTGGGGGAGGAAGGGAGAGGAGAATGTGAGCCGCTTTGAGACTCCATCGGGTAGTGATAAAGCGGGATAGCAAATCCAAACTCTTCTTCTTCCTGTGCTTTTAACAAGTACAGGAGTGGGAGAAAATCATGATGCTTCGCTTTCCCCTGTTATTGGAGTGCCTAAAGGGGGAAATCCGCCTTCCATCTCTTTGCCCGTTCCCCATCCCAGGGGCCAAGTGCATGCGGCCCTCAAGGCTCCTCTGTTTGGCCCCTAAGACTCCCCCCAGGCTGTAGCTTCTCTGCAGCCCCACCTCTTAATTTCACCCTCCTTCAGTTGCCTGGCTGGAGCGCACATCCTTGACCTCTGTTCATACTTCTTGCTTGTCTGGATGGAGAAGTGTGTGTTTGTCTAGAAACAATCCTACTCTACAAAGGTAAAATTCAGATTTGTTGCTGTGTCTGCAGTTGCCGCTGGCATAATATGGGAGCAGTTCCCTCCAGTTCCACAGGCTGTGAAACAGGTTCCCAGTCCCTGATTTCAAGCTCACCTTGCCCTTTCTACCCTTATTTCATCACCCACAGGCTTCCCTTCCCTTCCAGGGACTCAGCTCCCCAAAGGTACTGAAATATACTCGGAGTCCAGTGTGAATTTCATGCTCTTTATTCAGCTCCTAGTAGCAAGGAATGAATCTTTCCCCAAAACGTCTGCTATGTATACATGATTTACACAATGGGCCCCACGTGATTGGCTAATTCCGGGCTACTCCTGTAGGCCAATCGGGTTGCGGATTCACTTCATCCAGACGCCTGATTGGCTGCTCTTGCAGGCCAATCAGGTCGCTGATTCACTTCCACCTGGAGCTGGATTGGGTGGCTCCTGCGGACCAATCAGACTGCTGCATTCTGGATCCTATTGTTCTAGGATTCAGCTCAGTACATAACAGGTACTGTGCTCTCTTAAACAATTCCAAACTTCCTCTCTGGTTACCCCATTCAGAATCCTTCCCAAGAACACACCTATTCTCTGAAGTCTCGTATCATACACCTTTAGATCAGGGATGGGGGACCTGATTGCTGGACTCCCATCTCTCACCAGCCCCAGCCAGCATTGTCAAAAATCAGGGATGTTTGGGGGGGGGGGCACGACTGCAGTCCAGCGATATTTGGAGAGTCGTCCGCAGCTGAAACAAAAAGATGTACCGTGTTTTTTGCTCCATAAGACGCACTTTTTTCCTCCTAAAAAGTAAGGGGAAATGTCTGTGCGTCTTATGGAGCGAATGCATGGTCCCTGGAGTCAACTGCCCAGGCGCCAAAAGCATATCGTGCTTTTTTTTTTTACAAAGAGAGAAGGGGATATTGAAAGGAAGCCGCTGAGCAGCTGATCAGCAAGCGATCGGGGAGAGAGATAAGGCTCCCTTTCCAGCCCCGCCCCCTTGCCCAGGCCTCCATTTCTGCAGAGGGAGGCTGTTTGTTTTCCCAGCAACATGTGACTGGCTGATTAGATTATCTGTCGGGAAACTGTAGAAACGGCTCCCTTTCCTATAGAAGCTGCAGAACTGTGAGTTGAACCCCATAAAAACGGGGCTTTTCCTCTTTGCAAAAGAAGGTGCACAACTTTGAGCTGATCCTGAAAAAAGCAGGGCTTTTCCCTTTGCAAAAGAAGCTGCACCACTTTGAGCTGATCCTCAAAAAAACTGGCTTTCCCCTTTTCCTCTAAAAACTAGGTGCGTCTTATGGAGCGAAAAATACGGTATTTGCTCATCCCAACTTGCCTCCCCCTCTCTCTCCTCCCTCTTTTCCTAGAGTCTCCTCCGCTGCCCCAAGGTCTCATACACACTATCAATTTACATTTAAAACATGTCCCTTTGGCTCGTGTTACTTTGCAAAGGTCCATTCACCTTGTTGGGGCTGTGTGTATATAACTTAAGCAGTTAACGCTTCTCCTGAGCCGTGCACCGATTGAAAGCATAGGAGTTCTGTTGGTGACCCAGAAACGGAAAAGAGAAGAGTTTAAATCTAGCAGGAACCCTCGAAGATGGAACACTTTTTGGCAAAACGTCGCACCTGTTAATTCTGAGGATTTCTCTGGCTTTTGAAGAACATGGTGATCATTATTCAATTCAGTGATGAATGTATATAAAGTAGCTCTTATGCACAAAGTATTGACTGTTTTTAAATGTTTACATGGATGTTGACTGATGCTTCGTAGGGAGATATATTCAGAGCCCAATGTCTGCATACAGATATATTAAATATATATATTTAAGCGTATTGCACTATTGCATGTGTAACCTGCCGCCTTCAATTGTTTTAATCATTGAGAACGATCGAAGCTCTTAAAATGTGCCTTTGGGAAACGGGGGCTTCGGTTCCTGAGTTCTTGTTCCCTTGTGATCCTGAACATGTATAGAGGACAAAAAATGCTCAATTCTTTGGGCATTTCATGGAAATACTGTACATTATTAAAAAAAGAAAAGATTTTTGTACAAATTTATAGAAATAAATGTAACCAAGAAGAAAAAAAGTTGGCTTTTTGCTTGTTCACTCTGCCTTGTTCCAGATGTGTTTGGTGCTACACGTAAAAATTGTGCCATTATTAAAAAAAACCAAAAAAAATTTCCTGTGAAGCCCCTCAAAGCAATTGAACAATAAACCCACCGACAATGAAAACTGGCATAGAACAATTTCATATATGGCGGCTAACAGATTGAGGCGGCTAACAGATTGAGGTTGAATCCTGACAAGACAGAAGTACTGTTTTTGGGGGACGGGGCGGGCGGGTGTGGGGGACTCCCTGGTACTGAACGGGGTAACTGTGCCCCTGAAGGACCAGGTGCGCAGCCTGGGAGTCATTTTGGACTCACAGCTGTCCATGGAGGCGCAGGTCAATTCTGTGTCCAGGGCGGCTGTTTACCAGCTCCATCTGGTACGCAGGCTGAGACCCTACCTGCCCGCAGACTGTCTCGCAAGAGTGGTGCATGCCCTAGTTATCTCCCGCTTGGACTACTGCAATGCGCTCTATGTGGGGCTACCTTTGAAGGTGACCCGGAAACTGCAATTAATCCAGAATTTGGCGGCTAGACTGGTGACTGGGAGTGGCCGCTGGGACCACATAACACCAGTCCTGAGAGAACTACATTGGCTCCGAGTACGTTTCCGAGCACAATTCAAAGTGTTGGTGCTGACCTTTAAAGCCCTAAACGGCCTCGGTCCTGTATACCTGAAGGAGTGTCTCCACCCCCACCGTTCAGCCCGGACACTGAGATCCAGCGCCGAGGGCCTTCTGGCGGTTCCCTCATTGCGAGAAGTGAGGTTACAGGGAACCAGACAGAGGGCCTTCTCGGTAGTGGCGCCCGCCCTGTGGAACGCCCTTCCAGCAGATGTCAAGGAAATAAGCAGCTATCCTATTTTTAAAAGACATCTGAAGGCAGCCCTGTTTAGGGAAGTTTTTAATATTTAATGCTGTATTGTTTTAACATTTGACTGGAAACCGCCCAGAGTGGCTGAGGAAACTCGGCCAGATGGGCAGGGTAAAAATAATAAATTATTATTATTATTATATATGAGGACCATTTCAAATCCAATAGAGAGATGGGTGGGGATTAAAAAAACCTCCACTTAAAAGGCTTGCTGGAAAAGGAAAGGCTATAGAGAGAGGGACTGACTGCATCAGAAGGTAAGTGCTGTAATGTTATAATATAATATATAAAATATAATAATAATAATAATAATAATAATAATAATAATAATAATAATAATAATATATACCCCGCCCATCTGGCTGGGTTTCCCCAGCCACTCTGGGTGGCTTCTGACAGAATATTAAAATACAGTAATCTATTAAACATTAAAAGCTTCCCTGAACAGGATGTCTTCTAAAAGTCTGGTAGTTGTTTTTCTCTTTGACATCTGATGGGAGGGCGTTCCACAGGGCGGGCGCCACCACCAAGAAGGCCCTCTGCCTGGTTCCCTGTTAAGGCAATTTCTGACATGTGGAATGGGCCTTCCAAGAAGATTGTTTTTGCAGGAAAAGAAGGTAAGATGGGCCTGCTGGATCCAGACACTGGCCCACCTAGCCCTGTTCTCAGTGGTCAACCAGTTGCCCCGATGAGAAGTCCACGGGCATGACCTCAGTGCAGAAGCAGATCTCCACCCCCGTGCAGCTGTTCTTCAGAGGCATGGTGCCTCTGTTTGGAGACAGAACCTAACCATCACGGGCAAATAGCCATTGATAGCGTTCTCTGCGAATTTGTCTCGTCCCCTTTTGAAGCCATCTGAGCTGCAATTGATCGATTGATTCTATTTCTACGCCACTTTTTATTCAGATAAATCCCAAGGCGGCTTACAAACAAAAGTTTAAAAAAATAACATAACGGAACATCACGAATATAGAACACTCAACAAATCATCAGTAAAACAATCCCAAATGAAACAATTACCATCTACGTAACACTATTAACAAAGCAACTGAAAAATAAGCTAAACATCACAGTTACACCAAAAATCCTAGGATTCACAAAACACGACAGCGTTCGTATCTATAAAACAACATTAACAAAATAGCAACAAGACAAACAAAGCCCTGTTGAATTCATACAGGTGCTCTCCCCTCCGCCATGACTCATAAACTTTCATTGTATTCAACGCATCAAAATACACCTTCACATAACCCTCCAGGCAGCAACTCCCGTCTGAAAGATCCTTGCAATGGTCAGCGCAAAGAGCCTGTGTGGTGTCGTGGTTAAGAGTGGTAGACTCGTAATCTGGTGAACCGGGTTCGTGTCCCCGCTCCTCCCCATGCAGCTGCTGGGTGACTTTGGGCTAGTCACACTTCTCTGAAGTCTCTCAGCCCCACTCACCTCACAGAGTGTTTGTTGTGGGGAAGGAAGGGAAAGGAGAATGTTAGCCGCTTTGAGACTCCTCCGGGTAGTGATAAAGCGGGATATCAAATCCAAACTCCTCCTCCTCTTCTCAAACGCGGCTTTTTATTCAGATCAGTTTTTTACAAAGCCCAGAACGGAAAAGGTGAGCAGCATGCAGCCGAGGGAGGAGAGACTGCAAATGTGTTGGCCTGGGGAGCTCGCCATGATTTAGTGTTGTTATTGTTCAGTCGATCAGTCGTGTCCGACTCTTTGTGACCCCATGGACCAGAGCACGCCAGGCACGCCTATCCTTCACTGCCTCTCGCAGTTTGGCCAAACTCATGTTAGTAGCTTCAAGAACACTGTCCAACCATCTCATCCTCTGTCGTCCTCTTCTCCTTGTGCCCTCCATCTTTCCCAACATCAGGGTCTTTTCTAGGGAGTCTTCTCTTCTCATGATTTAGTAGAAGGAGCTAAACTGTGAGATGTGTTTGCGCTGGAGAAGACAGCTTCTTAAATAAGAGACGCAACACAGTATAAGCAGGTGCTGCCCTCAGGCGGCTTGCTCCGTGTAATGCCACAACAGGAACTTTTATTCATTCATTAGATTTACACATCAGTAAGCACAAGAAAAGGGACAACTCTGGGGTTGCGGCGCTCATCCTGCTTTACTGGCCGAGGGAGCCGACGTTTGTCTGCAGTTTTCCCGGGTCATGTGGCCAGCATGACTAAGCTGCTTCTGGCGAACCAGAGCAACACATGGAAACGCCATTTACCTTCCTGCCGCAGCGGTACCTACCGGTATTTATCTACTTGCACTGGCGTGCTTTCGAGCTGCTAGGTTGGCAGGAGCAGGGACAGAGCAACGGGAGCTCACCCCGTCACTGGGATTCGAACCGCCGACCTTCTGATCAGCAAGCCCAAGCAGCTCAGTGGTTTAGACTACAGCGCCACACTAGGTGGGTCATTATTATAGTATGGGGTGTTAGGGAAGGGGTAGTACCCCTGTCCACCTTTGGTCCCCACCCTGCACTCAGCTCTTACCTCTTTCCCCTAGAAGCTGCCTGCATGCGACAGCACAGCTCTGACCAGAAGCGCCAGCTTCCGAAGTATAGAGGGGCAACGTTCCGACGTTGCGCAGGTGACATCAGGATGTCAGAGGAGCTGGGGGCAGAGCTGAATGTGGCAGCAGCGCAGTTTCAATGGCCCCCTGCTGCTGCTGCCGCCACCACTAGCCGGGGGCTACTTCCCCACTCCTTCCTCTCCAAGGCCAGAGGAGAACAAGGAGATGGCTACTGAAGCTATGACGCACTCAGTTCTGTGCTCAGCATCCTCCGCTGCTTTTGAACATGGGGGGCAGCCCCCTCCCCAAAATATTGCCTCCTCCCCAAAGGACATGGCCCCTAGGAGATGGCGCCCCTGGCTTCAACAGGCTAAACCAGGTGAGGGTAGCCGATGGGTCTCAAATCCTCGGTGTGTTGGGGCCTTCCCCTGCATATGAAGACAGGCTCTGGCAAACTGAGTGAATGAGACCAAGTGTGGGTCCAATGGTCAAGAAGGCGGTTTCTGCATGTGCTGTAGAGGGAAGGGAGGGGAGGGGCGGAGCAAGGTGGGTGCGATGGGTGTGCTCCGCCCTGGGTGCCACCTGCGAGGGGGGTGACAAAATGCTATGCACATAGCTGTCAACTTTCGGATTCAAAAATAAGGGATGCCGCGAGGGCGGTGCAATGGCACCAAGTAGCCTCGCCACCCTGCGCTCCAGAGGCTGCGCGCGAACGGGTGAGCGAAAGAGCGAGCGCGTAGACGGCAGGCAGGCTGTCTGTCTGGTTGGGCGTGGGGGTCTGGCTGCACAAGGCATGCAAGCTCCACCCCCAGTCGGTCTCAGACTCCTTATTGGCATCTGAGCAACGCAGCTGAGGAGCCTCCCTGGCCGGCAGGGAGGGAGAGGAGCTGCTTCCTTTGAAATCCGGGAAATTTAAGGGATATCAACAATCCGGGATAGCAGTGGGAAACGGCATTGAAATAAGGGAGTTTCCCACAAAAAAAGGGAGAGTTGACAGCTATGGATATGCGGCAGTCAACGTCTGTAAGAGATGCTGTGGGTTTGGCATGCAAAGGCTTCCCGCTGTCAAAACGGTCCGCCTGCCGACTCCCCCTCAGCTGTTGGTCAGCAGGCAGCCTCCTCGTCGGAAGGCACATGATCTCCGCCAAAGAAGTACGTTTCCGAGCACAATTCAAAGTGTTGGTGCTGACCTTTAAAGCCCTAAACGGCCTCGGTCCAGTATATCTGAAGGAGCGTCTCCATCCCCATTGTTCTGCCCAGACACTGAGGTCCAGTGCCGAGGGCCTTCTGGCGGTTCCCTCGCTGTGTGAAGCCAAGTTACAGGGAACCAGGCAGAGGGCCTTCTCGGTAGAGGCACCTGCCCTGTGGAACGCCCTCCCACCAGATGTCAAAGAGAACTACCAGACCTTATTCTTCCCTGACTTTATCCACCCCCTCCTGCCAGCAGCAACAGGCAGTAGAGCCGACAGGTAAATTTTCCAGGTGTAATTATATTTTACCCCCCCCCCCTGGACCAACGTGTGTGGGAACAAAAAAAAGCACGGCTGCAAGCCTTTTGCAGAATGCAGGGCTTTTGCAGACAGCAAACGGCTCCATTGCTAGGAGGATTGGGCTGAATCCCTCGCGTGAACTCAGAAGACATAAGCCTGCTAAGCTCTTACTCTCAGATGCTTGGAAGTCAAGTGATTAATGTGAACAAAAGACGCTGCTTGCGAGACGTTTCGACCTCCAGAGCACAAAATGGCTTGCCCTCCCAGCTCCAGCTGCTTTGACTGCATGTGCAGGATTCTCCGAAGAAGGAAAGAACGGCTACGCTTATGCCTTGCTTGGGTTTGCTGCCGTGGGAAACAAGATGGTGCTCTAGATGGGCTTCTGGCCCATAGCTGTCAACTTTCAGATTTGAAAATAAGGGATTTTTTCAAACTTTCGGATTTGAAAATAAGGGATGCCGCGAGGGCGGTGCAATGGCCACCCTGCGCTCCAGAGGCTGCGAGCAAAAGAGCGAGCGCATAGACGGCAGGCAGGCAGTCTGTCTGGTTGGGCGTGAGGGTCTGGCTGCACAAGGCATGCAAGCTCCGCCCCCAGTCGGTCTCAGACTCCTTATTGGCAGCCAAGCAACGCAGCTGAGGAGCCTCCCTGGCCGGCAGGGAGGGAGAGGAGCTGCTTCCTTTGAAATCCGGGAAATTTAAGGGATATCAACAATCCGGGATAGCAGCGGGAAACGACATTGAAATAAGGGAGTTTCCTGCAAAAAAAGGGAGGGTTGACAGCTATGTTCTGGCCGAATCCACCAGACCTCTTATGAAGGACGGTTGCCGCTCTTATAGGCCCAGGCTGGATGCCAGACACATCAAAGAAGTGTGCATGCACACGAAAGCTCATACCAATAACAAACTCAGTTGGTCTCTAAGGTGCTACTGGAAGGATTTTATTTTTTTTAATTTTGTTTCGACATCAAAGAAGCATTTCAGTTAATCTAAGGTTTCCAGATTTTTTTCAATGAATCCGGGGACACTTTTCAATTTCCTACTAAATAGATGGATTTTGTCAGGGGACTGATTTGTAAATCCGAGGACTGTCCCCGGGAAACGGGGACATCTGGCCACCTTAGGTTAATCGCATTGCAAACTTTGTATGAGAAACCGGGTTGGCAAAAACGGAACTCCACTGCGCCATCTGGTGTCACAGTGTTAGAATGCATAAACAACACATATAAAGTGATTTTTCTTTGCCCATGTAGCTGACACAGCCTCCTAAGGTTTTAACAGCAGTCTGAAGCTAGAAAACAGGAACATGTCACGACGGCTACATGGAAGCTCCAGCTTCAGTCCCTGCCCATTACAAAAACACATTCCAACATTAAAAACACATTGCAGAACATCGGTGATAAAAACATAATTAAAAAGCATGCCGGAAAACCCTCTAACTGTCCCAATTTTCCAGGGACAGTCCCAGATTTACAGAAGCCATCCCGGTTTCTGATTTGATCCCGGAATGTCCCGCTTTTCCTTAGGACATCCCTATTTTCACTGGAGAAATGTTGGATGGTATGGAGTTATGCGATCCTCGAGCCAAGGAGAAAAGTAACCATACAACTTTTAGAAGACATCTGAACACAGCCCTATAAAGCGGGTTTCTTTTTTGGAAAAAAAATGTTTAATGTTTGATTATGTTTTGTTACGTAGCAGTTTTTATATATGTTGGAAGCTGCCCAGAGTGCCTGGGGCAACCCAATCAAATGGGAGGGATATAAATAATAAAATTATGGTTATGGTTATGATTATGAAATAGGACATCCTTATTTTCATCGGATAAATTTTGAAGGGTATGTACTGAGAGACTGAGGTTATGTACTGAGAGTCTGAGAGCCTAATATTGCAATTGACATCGCTGGTAGGGTTAAAAGAAGTTTTGTAAGGAGTAATTTATAAATTATTGTGAAAAGAATTAAGAATAGATGTATTGGAAATTTGAGTTTCTAGCAATAATTATAGTAACAAAATGCATAATTAGAAATATTTTAGAAATATTTTAAAAATGTGATAGCCAAAAATTTCGAAATGATGTTTAAAACGATATTATGCTGGAAAATATGTGTAAAAGCCAATAAAAATTATTTTTAAAAAAGAGAGAGCCTAATCATAAAATAGTCACATAATACCAGTCACCACCCACCCACTTTCACAGGTCTGTTGTCAAGCTAAAAGGTGGGTTATGCATAAATAAAGAAATGTGGCACTGTATAATAATAATAAAAACAACACATGCAAATAATAATATTTATTGACATGATTTTTAAACCCACAATTTATAAGGGGAGCTCCCTTTACGGAGCAAACATGTTATTGCCCTAGCGCAATGCATTGTGGGCCATAGCATCCCTAATGCCTTCCTCATTTGTTGCTATGGAGACGGCCTCCCCGCCCTGCTTTTGTCACGTGACAAAACATAGCACACATGACGCTTCTTTTCTGCCCCTCCTATTCCACCCCCCACCCCAGTCCGGAACGCCGTTGGCTTAACCGTCTTTCACCATGATCCCCCGTCGTCCTATCGCGAACGGCTTCTTAAGCCTTTGGTCCCGCCCCTTCTCGAACCCGCCGACCAATGAGGTTCGGGCTCTGACTTCGCGGCTATCAGGGCTTTTTGACAGAGGCTGCGTTTTCCCCTTAAAAGCCCCACATACAAACAGCGGCGTCGCGGACGTCGGATTGGATCGGCGTTGCTGCCGACCAATGAGAACGCGGCGTGGCAAGCCGGAGCCCCTCCCTTCAACCCCCTTGAGCCAATCAGCGGGCGGCGTGGCTCCGTCGGCGTCTTCCTCCGCGGTTCCCTTCTCGCGCAGCGGTGCAGGACAGGAACATGGCTCCGTGAGGGATTGAGCTTGTCGGTCTAGGATCATTTCGGGCGGTTGAGGAGGCCGGTGAGGCGTCGGCGACCGTCGCCCGCCCCCCCGCCGTCACCGTTAACCCTTCCGTGCCCGGCGGTGGCGGCGAGGACCTGAGGGAAGGGGGCTCAATGCGCAGGCGCGAAGGCCGCTCCCCCCGGGACGCCCCTCGCGCCCCGCCAGCATGAGCCAGACCGCCGCCGTCCTCCCCCCGCCGGGCCCGGCCTCCCGCGCCCTGCATGCGGAGCTGCCCTCTCAGCAGGTGGGTCGTCGCCTGGGGTGGGGAGGGAAGAGGGGAGTTGTTTGTTCCGCCCGCCCCCTTTTCATGGCATGTGCACCGGGCAGGAAGAGGTTAATAGGCCCCGGTTTGTGGAGAAGGGGCTTAGCAGCCTTGCAAGTAAGGTGGCGAAAGCGACTCGCCTGCACGGAAAGCGAAGGTTGGCTTGGCTTCAGTCAAGAGAAGAGCAGGGAAGTCTTAATCCCAGAGCCACGGGTTCAGATCCTGCTTTGGGCGATAGGTTCCTGCGTTGCAGGGGGTTTGGGGCTAGATGGCCCTCGGGTTCCCTTCCAACCCTGCAAATCTAGTGCAGGCATGGCCAAACTTGGCCCTCCAGCTGTTTTTTGGACTACAATTCCCATCATCCCTGACCACTGGTCCTGTTAGCTAGGGATGATGGGAGTTGTAGTCTCAAAAGAACCGGAGGGCCAAGTTTGGCCATGCCTGATCTAGTGAACCCAAGCCCCAAATGGTGTGCAGTCCTTCCATTGGAGATAAATTTGTTCCATCATTGTAGGGTGAAGAAAATAAGGCTGGTATGAATGGAGGCTGCACTTGCATCACACATTTGTTGATATTGCTTCTGCTAACTTTTTTGCAGTCATAAAAGCCTCCCCGACTAGTTTGCGGCAATCAGAAATAAGGTTGTTCCTATCTTAAGGCTTGCAATCTAAAAGAGAACATGAAAATGAAAGTATTTAGAAGTGGAGGACTGGGGGGGGGGAGTGAACTTAAAGTGTTCTCTCTGACAAGGAGAGATGAAGCAAATTATACAGTATATGAAAACATTGTCTATCTATCCCACCCACCCCAGCTTCTGAAACATTGGGCAAAAATAGGGGAAGGATTGTAGCCTGCTAGTAGAGTGTCTGGTTTGCGTGCAGAAGTACCCAGTTTCAACCCATGGCATCTCCCCGAGAGCTGCTGCCAGTCAGTGTGGACAACTAGATAGACCCAATGGTCTGACTTGGTATGAAGAAGCTTCCTATTTTCATGTAGGGCTACTTTGAGTGACAGGGTATTTATTATTAAATACCTTATGAAGGTATTTTGCCTCTCAGTAGGTGGTTTGTTATGAAAATGCCATTTGTTTGGATGATGCATGTTCTCTCACCATGCTGCTCCCCCCTTCAAGTGGAACATTTTCTTTCTTAACCAAAATTACCTGATTATAAAGAAAAGGAGAGGAGAGCCATTTTTTTCTCCCTTTACACTAGCATTCTTCCTCCTCCCCCTTGTTTACTTGACTGATGTTTTTGTAAAGATCTTGTTGATGTGACTTGTGCGGTACTGTGAAGCTTGTTTGGAAAGGGACACGGAGCTTAAGCAAATCTGCAGTTCTTCTGTTTGATGGCTTACCTAAATATAGCATCGCGTGTTTGTAGCTTCAAAGCTCAGCTACTTTCAGCTTTCTTTTTGAAGTTCTGCTTCAGTCAATGGTGGGAGGGCTCAGTGATCAGTGCAGTTTCTCAACACCATCCCCTTGACATGCATTCAGTTGGCAGACTAAAGATATCTTTTTTCCATTCTGTTGTTCGGAACAAGCTTTGTGAAATAGAATCTGCCACTTGGTGCCTTCATGCACGCTTTGAGAATGCATGTGTACCATTAAAAGTTTGCCAAGAGAGGAAGTAGATACTGGTCAACTTACTCTGTGATTGATCCCACTTTACTCCCTTATCTACTCCACAGTTGGTTAAAAATTTCATTTAAAGCATGGGTGAGGAACCTGTTGCTCTCTAGGTTTTGCTGGATACCAGTGTCTTTCAGCCCTGGCCAGTGTTACATTGGTAAGGAGTGATGGAAGTTGCAGTCCAGTAACACCTGAAGGGCCCTGAGTTCCCTATCCCTTATTTAAAGGATTAGGCAGTCTTTGCTTTAAAGTCTGGCAAGTCAGGTGTATGTTAGCTGCTTTGGTTTTGCTTTCAGATGCAACACCTCTAGTATCTCCCTGACTATTGCTTATCATTTATGAGCTCTGTTTCTGTGGCAGTCGGTTGTTGGCATCCATCTGTCTCGAGTGACAATGGAGTGCGCCTGTGGGGGTGAAACCACCAAAGCAGCACCAAAGTTAGTTCCCCGAGGTGCAAGCCTGGGCAGTATGTATGGAGGTCCTGGGCTGCCCAGATGACAAAGCCTACCCACCTCGGCCTTGCTGATGTGGTCCAGAGCAGAGCAAGTCGTTTGCCGTCAGCAAAGCGTTGGGCCTCCTTCTGGCGCCATCCAACTGCCTTAGGGGCTTCACTCTGGATTTGTGTAGGGATTACCGGTACTCCTTACCCTTTTCTTCTCCTGGAGATAACCTGCAAGGCAGCTAGCAGAGGATTAGGATAATAGTTTTCCTTCTTCTAGATAAGGTACCTTCCCAGGTTGACGAACCCCAGCTACCCCTCACTTCCTTCTGCAGTGTGTGCAGAAACCACCTTCTTGACCCACTATTGGTCTTGTCTGCTCAGTTTGTTGGAGCCTGTCTTCACATGCAGGGGAAGTCCCCAAACTCACTGAAAGTTTGAGACCCATTGGCTTACCCTCACTTGGTTTAGCGGGCCAGTCGAAGCCATTTCTTGGGTGTGGCCACTGTCACATGCTGGCAGCTTCTAGGAGCCATAGGTGAGAGCTGAGTGCAGGGTGGGGGGGACCAAAGGTGGACAAACCATCCCAGAAAGAGCCCCACATGTCTCCCACCAATGGCACTACTCCCCCCTTAACACCCCACTCAGTAGCTGCTTGGTTAATATCTAGTTCTAACAAATAAGAACAAGCTGGAATTTCTGGGGCAGGAAATAGTTATAAACAGCATAAGAAATTGAGAATAACACAACGTCTTCAATTAGCCCTTAGCATATTAACCTTGATGCTCATTTGGATTGCATTTTGTTTACACTGCCAAGCAACAAACCTCTACGTTATTATAAGTAGTGAAGCATTAGATCTGTCTTTATATTAAAATGAATGTGAACTTATGAATCTTAAGCGGTAATGCGGTTCTTACAGATCTTTGTTTTCCTATTGGCTGTGACTGGACAGCCTAGTGGAACAAATCATCCCTATAGCCGCAATTCCCCTTGGAAGGATTTCAGTAAAAAAGTTGGGAGCAGTCACGCTGCTGTCAGTTGATCTCTCAGAAGTTGCAGTGCTGCTTTCGGATGTTTGTTCGACAGATGTCATGCAGTTCTACTTAAAAACAACCCATTCCACGGCTGCTTTCTTTTAGTTCTGGTTGAAGTGATCACAAGTCTTTGCCATCAAAATGTAGTTCAAGCACAAGATGGATTTCTAAGGTTTGTTCACACATTCATCTTCACATGTGGTAGCCATGCTATAATCAGCCAGCCCATGCTAACTTGGTTCTGCGAACGCTTAAAACTCCTAAATTTTATGCTCTTCTGTACAAACTGGATGGTGGAAAGTTCATTTCAAATACTTGAACACAAGTACTTATAATTGCAACACCACTATACTACACACAACACTGAGATATGCTGACTTCAAAGGCAGATACGACAGTGTAAATATACAACAGTGTAAATATTTGAGATCTCCATCAGCTGCAACTATGGACCGTGAGTAGTTCTTGCACTCAAGCAAGGTAGCTTTCTGCACAGCCTCAACATTTCAAACTGATATCTGAAAGGGAAAGTGTTGCCTGTTTGTAAAAACCAGTACAGTGGTGCCTCGGGTTAAGTATGCTTCAGGTTAAGTACGCTTCAGGTTAAGAACTCTGCTAAGAACAGAAATCGTGCTCTGACGGTGCAGCGGCAGCAGGAGGTCCCATTAGCTAAAGTGGTGCTTCAGGTTATGTACGCTTCAGGTTAAGAACGGACCTCCGGAACAAATTACTTAACGCGAGGTACCACTGTACAGGTAATGGGAAAGAGAATACTGCTTGCATTAGAGCCACTTACCTTTGGTTTTTTCCAGTTGTGGATGGAACATGGTTTCTTGCATGTGGCCATGGGTTTCATGTCCTGAGTATCTGTGGGGATTACATGACTTCTGTTATAGAACTAGACATCTATTGATATAGGCATAACTTGTGTGATTTTCTGCAGATATTGTTGTGGCTATTCAAGGATTGCAAAATCCTTTGGCATAGGCGTTCCATTCTTGTGGTCAGCAGGTTGGAGCACGAAACTGTGATTGTCTGCTTAACATGGTAGTTAGGGCTTTTTATTTCTTTGTTGTTGGTTGTTTTTTTTTAAAGAAGCCCATTAGTTTTAAAACAGGGTAGAACTTTTACTTGTTAACTCCTCCTTTTTGTCTGGTGGTTGTCGGATAACAAGACTTTCAAGATGTCATGTTGAAAGTGTTGGTGTACATGGAAGAATATACCGGTAGTAAACTTTGCATTGTTCTATCTAGGGAGCATTCATATCCCTTTATTTTTTCTGTTTACAGGAAATGAGATTTCATTCTAAATGCCTTCTGCTTGGCTGGAAATTGGCCAGTTTACTTACTTAACTTTTGAGTCCTGTAAATTTCTTCAAGCCATTAGCAGGTTTTGGATCAGAGGAGATTTGTTTAAAAACTTAGCTTGTAGCTATGCCTGCAGCAAAGCACATTGATAGTTGTCTCAAACCTCACTGTTGTATGATATCCAGACTTGTTTTGTTTTGTTTTCTGGTGTTTGTGAGGACAGCTGTCAAACTATATTGTAGGCCACAGGGAAAATTGTGTGGTTTGGTATCTGGGCAAGGGACTGTTTTTGACACAGGAAGGTGTGGGAGGCTTTTTGAATCTGTGGAATATATGAATAAACTCGTAGCTTTCTGCTAAAGCAGCTTTCCTAATTTTTCTATGAGTAGAAAGTAGGTATAACATCCATATGTACCACTTTCATTTCCCCACTAAGGTCTTTGCTTTAACCCAGCCAGATGGGTGGGGTACAAATAATAAATTATTATTATTATTATTATTATTATTATTATTATTATTATTATTTATTATTATTAACTGCACTAATATTTGAATGTGGAAAATGTGCAGCACAATCCTAAGCATGCTTCTACTGAAGTAGGCCCCACTTATTTAGGGTTGCATTTTGGTATAGTTCCTGCAACTTGGAGTTAGCATTTTTGAAAGCAAAAAGTGGACATTACCGCCTTTCTGGGGAGAGGCTTCTGGCATTCCTAGTTTAGAACTGCAGCATCTTCTGTGAGTTCAACTTTCCTGCCAGTTGTTCTTTATCTCTTGGGGCTTATTTGTACGTCTGTTCCTCTGGTCTGTTAAGATCCCCGGGATTTTGAAAGAAGTAGTTGGGGGCAGTGTTAGAAACTCAGATATATCAGCTAGGTGCCAAATACCTCCTTAAGCCAGGGTTACAGTGGCCAAAACGGAATGCTTAGTTGCCATTTTGGGGCCAGATGGCTCGAAAATCATATCTTTCAATTCGACTTTTTGGTGCCCAAAATTCATTCTGATTGTGCAGATAAAATATAATGGATAGAATTCTACAGGATGTGTTGCTAGTGTGTGAAAACAGTCAAGAGCCATGCACCTTCACATGGTGGAGACATCAGGTGCCATCCTGGCACCCGGGCATCTTCACTTGGTTGCAAGTTGCCGATAGTCAGGTGCAAAATCCCCCTAGCTAATTTTGAATCCTGAGTTGGAGTGGACTTTGCTGGTTTCCTTACTTCTTTCTCCAGGGGAGAAAGCAAATGCTCCAAGTCCAACATGACTCTCTGATGCTGCAGCGGTCAACACATCTGACCACTAGTATGAGACTTCTAGTTGCTGTCTAGCACTATTAATGAGGAAAACTGAATAGAAGGAGTTGGCTACTATGATGAGAACTTTGATTATTAATTCACCCAAAATGTACTGCACTTTTATCAGCAAACACCTATACCAAGTAACAGTCACGGTTTTTCAAAGCCGCATTATGAACTTTCACTTACCTCTACAAAGCCACAAAGAAAGTTCAACAAGAATGTTTAGTAGCACAAGAATAAGTGTCATTTAAACTAAAGCTATTTTCAGTTGGTCTAGACAGTTGTCCTAAATTCCAGGAAATAAGTTCTGCAACTCTGCAGGATTAAGTGGTAAAACTGGGTGGCATGATTTTTTCCTTTCTTGTGTAGTGATTATGAAGACACTTTGGCACAATATAAAAGCACGAGAGGGAGCTTAGCATCGTGGCCTAGGAATTCTTTGTGATTGCAATGGGGAAACCTCTGTGCCTTTAGGCACAGTGAGAAGCAGGTTCCCTGAGTTAGGTTGGTGCATTCTGGTCTGTCTACCCTCCTTCCTTTCAGATAGTGTTTACTCAAGAGGTGCCAGGGTTGAGCTTAGCTGGAATTCATAACCTTCAGCAACCTGGGTACCGGTTGGTGTACTGTATTTCTGCATGCTTGAATCCCTAGAATATCTAAATATTCAAATTGTGTTGCCTTAAAAGTTGTGGGGTTGGAAACTTGTTATTGACTACTTAAAAAAACTTTTTTGAACAGTGATTAAGGTCTTCAAATAAGCAAGAAGGTAGGCTGTAGTAGTGCTGTTCGGGCTTTGTTGGTAAATCTGCTCTATAATTCTCATGTCCAAACCTTCTATAACTAATTTAGAAAAACCACACAAAGAGATTAAGGCTAAAATACCAAATTCACAGCATGCACTACACTAGAAATATTCTAATAGGCAATAAAATTAATCAGGAGTATGAAGCATAATGAAATTAATACGTGAAAGGAGGACCAGTTGAGAATATTAATATCCATGGCAATGCTGGCTAATTTGTTTTTCTTCAGATGCAGTCACATTTTGCACATCAAACAGAAGACAGAATAGATAATGTCCCATAATAATTGCAGCTAAACCATGCTGTACTACTTAGCTATTTGATAACCACAGTTTGTGCCCTGTAGAATTTCACCATGCGTTGTTCCAGTCAGACTTCAGATTCAGGCACATTACATGGTGCTAGTTGTCAGAGTGGTAGGGAAAGCTTGTCAACCAGTAACGTGGGCAGCTTAAAGATGTCAGTCTGTGGTGTGGTGTTAGTCATGGATCAATTGCAGGCTCAGATATTCTTCAGGCTTCCTTTGTCTGGTATCCGCTTCCATCCAGTGCAGAAAGAGTTTTTTTGTATTGATAGCCTCTGCATTTTACAGATGATGGAACATTGTGTTTACTACGGCTAAATTACAAAGAAAGTGCTCCATCTTAACTTTTCAGCTTCAGGTCCTCGTAGCCTGCCAAATGGTGACTCTTGTGTAATATGAACAATACAGGGGAAATGCCTGGAAGAATCTGATACTTGAAGGCACAAATTGCCAAAGAAGATACCCCAGAAGCTTCTCCAGCACTTATTTTGTAAGCCTATATGCTGCTTCTGGAATCCTCTTCATGAGATTATAGGAGTTCTGAGTTCACCCTCTACAGATCGTACACCCCACCAGCTCTCTGAAGCTGGGTAATCCCCCTTCTGTTATTCTGGAACACTTAGTTGAAACCTGGTGGTTGAAAGTGAGGACAGAGTAGTTCAGGAAATGGTTTGAGGAAGTGGCAACCCTTGAAAAGGAGAGCTTTGAAGCATAGGTAGGGGATCAGCTTGAGGGGCTGAAAGGGTTTGCGCTGCTTATGTGAGGTTCCTCCAGGCAAAAGTCAAAAGAGAAACGGGACTCTGTTACTTGTAGGTCACCAGTTGAGTGCAGCCATATTCAGACAATGGCCGGAGACCACAGAGAGAAAAGGCATTCCTATCCATATTGTGCTTCTCATTTGTGTGTAGCATCTTTCAGATGATACCAGGTGTGCAGGGATGTGTGTGAAACACTAATCTTTTCCTACCACTATGGAAAGTAACACAACAGCTGAAGGAGGTAGGGGAAAGTGACTGTGGTACAGTGCTGTTGAAAAAAAGCTGTTAATTCCTCTTAGGGCTCAACCAGACTTCCTTCTGTGCTGTGTTTCTAGGCACAGGTCCAAGCACAAGTTCAAGTGGGATTTTTTGTTGTTCTCCCGGTGCTTTCTCTGGGGAAACCCGTGTTATACCACTGATTCAGAGCAAACGGCATTCAAATTTTCCATGGACTGCCGTTAGCGTGGTAAAACACGGAGTTTTCCTGGGAAGGGCAGTGCATATAGAAGTCTGGATGAGCCCCTACTCTGCAGCATCCTGGTGGTTCCGTCCTTATGTATATAGAAAACAGAGACAAAATAGTTCTGCTCTTTCTGCGCTTACTTCAGCTTCAGTGTTGGTTTGTGAGATGCACCCAGGGGTGGCTAATGTTTTCAGTAAATGTGCAGCAAGTCAAGTCCACTGGGGCTGAGAGTGCCGCTCTGATAATTGGCACAATGCTCTAGTCCAGGGTTAGCCAGTGTGGTGCCCTTCTGATGTTGCCTCATTACAACTCACATCATTCCTGGCCCTGATAAGGAATGTTTGCCAACAATTGGGTATGGTTGGTGGCACTCTTGAGGAACCCTAAGAAATTTGAAACCTGTGAGAAGTTGAAATCCTGTGCTTCAGTACTTTAAGGGAAAATTAGAGATCAAAGAGGTATATGGTGCTGTGAAACATACTGAAGTTAGGAGAATAAAATTACGTTTCACTTGGATTAAAATGCAGTTTTTACATGTTGAATGAATTATGTAAAGAAGACTGTCCTAATCTTGTTATAATGTATGTTGTGCATTTTCATCATCATGCTTATGTTGCCACTTCCATTCTTAAAAATTTGTTAATGTTTCTTTGCAGCGGCGTCTTCGTCACCTGCGGAACATAGCAGCACGGAACATTGTTAATAGGAATGGCTATCGTCTCCTGGACACCTACTTCACTCTTCACTTGTGTAATAATGCAAAGATATGTAAAGGTACATGCAAGCCAATTCCCATAATTTCTCTCTCTCTCTTTCTTTGTCCTTATACGATCTAATCAGTTTTCCAAACTCTTCATGTTGGTGGCGCACTTTTTAGACATGCATCATTTCGTGACACAGTAATTTAGTTTTACTAACAAGCTGGAGGTTAAATTAACCCCTTATAAGAGCGTTCGCACGACACACCTACACACTGCAGCTGACACATTACACACGGTTTGGAAAGCTCTGCTCTAGGTTAATGCTTAGGCTGAAACTAGATAGCATGGGAGGAGCAGCATTTGTTCCCTCATAGTAATGTCTGCTGGTGCAAATCAGTTCATGTGACATGATTGCAAGCAAGGAAGTAAAAGAGGGAAAACCACAGTAGGAAAACAATACTTTGTCCATCACAGGCCAGGGGAGAGCAGGAGAAGGATGTTTGGGGTGGCTGGTTTCAGCATCTCTTGTTCCTTATCTCTTGTTCAGTTTTGGCTTGACATTTATGGACCACCCAGTGACTTCTTGGCAGAGCTAGAGTTTGAATCTTGGTCTCACAAGGCCAAATCTGATTCAGAGGAGGAGGGGAAATAAGTCTCACTGTGTGTGTGTGTGTGTGTGTGTGTGTGTTCATAGGGAGTTGATGGTGTCTGGGCTATAGAAAGTATAGGAAGTGTTGAATCCTTATCAGTGAAGTTTTAGACTTTCCTAATCTTGGCCATGGGGTCACGAAGAGTCAGACACGACTAAACGACTAAACAACAACAACAATCTTTGAAAGAGAAACTTTTAAAAAACTGAAATCCTTCAGATTCTGCTGTGATTGAATTCTGTACTTTGCATCTCAAGTCCGCTCAACAGCCATAGTAGTAGCTATAAAAGGATTAACAGATGTCCCTATACCGCTTAGTGTTCGATGTCTTTGGGTGTTTATAACTCGTGGTCTGATCTCCCTGCCTCTGTATACTGGCAAGTAGATCAAGCTGTTGCAAGCAGCTTCAATTCGCTTTCCTGGCTGCTGTGGACACAAAGAATTTATGCCATGCCACCCCTGTGCCTCTGACCTGTCCCCAGACTGTGCACAGTCTTTCTTAATATTTTTCTAAGGTGCTTATCTCCATGGTAGCTAAGCTTTGAACTACCATTAAGAATCCAGAATATGACCTCAGTGCTTGCATTCATAGTCTTTGCCACTGGATTCTGTGGCAAGATTGAGGACTAAATATTCTCACTCACACCAGCTCTCACACTGAAGAACTGAAAGATAAGAGACTGGAGCTGCTGAGGCAGTCACCCTAGCAGTTTGTCTTTTCAAAGAGACTCTTCCTGAACAATCTTTTCAATTCAGGGTGGAGGAGCTACTTTTTTCAAAGCCTCAAAAATGATACCGAGGTGAAGCTAGGAAATCATTCCAGGGGTCGTTCCTCTTGGAATGCTTACTTTAAACAGTATTTGTAGAATATGTTGCAATGTCATCGTTTGACATTTTGGATAAATTTGATTACCCCCCCTTCCTAAAATAAAATAATGTAGCATGCTTATATTTGGAGTTGAAAAGATTCAGTTTTTTGCACATGGAAAATGTAAACGTTTTGCTCAGAAAAAGTAGAAACAGTGTATTTTTCGCATAGTAGTGTCAGGTTCACTTGTTTCGTTATAAATTCCCATTTTTGTATTTATTTTTGCAGATTTTTCCATCCCCACAAGTAGGCATGTGGTAAAATAGTATGGTGCAGAGTGTTGGACCTGAAAGATATCACTTCAGATCATATCTTGGCCATGCACTCACTTTAACTTAGAGAACAACCCTATGCTACTAGTTATGATGGCTTTATATTACCTCCAGCATCAGATAAAGTATGCTCCTGAATACATAGCTGTCATGCACGAGCGGGAGATATCTGTTGCCCTTTTTCGTGGCCACCGTGAGAACAGAATGCTGGACTAGAGAGGCCCCTGGTCTCATTCAGCAGAACTCCATATTTACTCTTACCACAGTCCCACTGTGTTAAATGGGCCTTTCTCCTTGGTAAATGTGTATAGGTTTGCAGGTTTAATCTGTTTCCTCACATCGAAAAAAAGAATGTGACAAAAGCGTGTAGAGGTTTTTGTTCCTAGTAGCCAAATAATTTCAGTTTAAACTTAACGTCTGGCTGAAGCAGATGAACATTCTTCTTTGAGGCACTGCCTTCCTTCTGGAATTAAAGCCAAGCAACTGTTCTGCAGTAGAACCCTGTTTCCCCCTTTTTAATACGTAGTCATAAAGTAAGCCATGGCAGGGATTTTGTACCTTTGTGAGAAGTAAGACGTACCCCAAAAGTAAGCCATGGTGCCGCCATTGTTCCCGTCGCCTCCTCAGCCCCTCCTGCGTGCGCAGGGAGCCAGCGAACCAGTGAGAGGCACGGGGGGGGGCACGCCTCTTGCGGGGTTCTGCCCCGCCTGCTCAGGGCGCAGGGGGAGGCTGTGTCGTACCATACTGACGTAATAAAAATAAGACATCCCCCGAAAATAAGCCACCCTGTGTTTTTTTGAGGAAAAAAAATTATAAGACGGTGTCTTAAAAAGGGGGAAAGACGGTATTTAAGTTTGCAGTTCAGTAGACCTAAAATGAACCTAATTCCAGTGTTCTTTGCGTGCATGCCTAATTTTTTTATTTTAAACCTTGGCATTTGCAACTCCTGAAATATATTTTATTTTATTTTATTTTAATATTTGTTGGAAGCCGCCCAGAGTGGCTGGGGAAACCTGGCTGAATGGGTGGGGTACAAATAATAAATTATTATTATTATTATTACCGTATTTTTCGCTCTGTAAGGCGCACCTGACCATAGGATGCGCCTAGTTTTTAGAGGGGGGAAAGCCCCATTTTTTTGAGGATCAGCTCAAATTTGTGCAGCTTCTTTTGCAAAGGAGAAAAGCCCCATTTTTTTAGGATCAGCTCAAAGTTGTTGAGCTTACTTTTTAAAGGGAAAAAACCCTGTTTTATGGGGTTTAACTCACAGTTCTGCAGCTTCAGGAAGCCATTTCTACAGTTTCCAGACAGATAATCTAATCAGCCAGTCACATGTCGCAACAGCCTCCCTCTGCAAGGGGGCGGGGCTTCCTTTCAACACCCGCTTCTCTCTCTCTTTTTTTTAAAAAGCACGATCTGCTTTTGCCCCATGGCAGTTCAGCTCCAGGGACCACACATTCGCTCCATAAGACGCACAGACATTTCCCCTTACTTTTTAGGAGGAAAGAAGTGCGTCTTACAGAGCGAAAAGTACGGTATATTTGTAAAAGCGGACTCTCACTTAGGCTGCTAGTGCAGCCTACATTGTACATCTAGTACATCTACATTGAATCCTGCAGGTTTGTCTGTTTACACTGTGTTCAGCGTGCCGTTTCCTTTTGCTTTTTGGTGCCATCATAATGTGGCAGTGATAGATTTTCTGGCCGCATGTGCTTCCCATTCCCCTTGCCCATGTTTCCCCTGCCACCACGTTCCTCTTCTTTATAGTCAGGGCAGCTTATTTTCCATAAGGGTCATTCATTATTATTTTGAATGAATCCTTATCAAGTTGCCCCTAGAATAAAATAAATTTTTTCGTACTCGAGTTACCTTTCATACAAATGTGAAAATCTTTTTCCATAGCATAAGAAACTGCTCTGTATCCCAGACCTGCGCAGTCTGACTTCTAATGCTTTCTTTAATTTTGTTTCCTTTTCTAGAATTTTATAAGAGTGAAGTGATAAAGAATTCTCTGGTAAGTTGCCTTCACTGGGAGGCTTCAGCAAAGTTCCATATTAATCTTTTCTCCAAAATGTCTAGATATTTGACTGAAACATTGTTCGAACTGTCTCAATGTTTCCATTTGGCATTATGTGCAAGTTGGCAAGCTGTGTGCGTTGCTGCGTTAAACTGGAGACTGGCATTAGTTTTTTAAGGCAGCTGAACGAGGCTTTGTTTCCTGTCATGTAAACACAGAGCTGCTTCTGGGCAGAGTTTGAAACACTGTGATAACTTGCGATAAAGGTTTGGTGACTGTGCATGTTGGATTTTCCTTTATAGCGTGAATGTCATAGTGATGTCAAATGATTGATAGGCCCCGCTCGCCAATTGGAATGTCCCACCAAGGCTGGAGGAACCCAGGATCCTGCCTACCTGCCAATCACATCCAATTCACCACCTGTATTCAGGGAAAAACCAAAACAAACACAAAAATAGGCCCCAAAGAAGAGAAGCAAGCAAGCAAACACACACATATTAAGTTCCCATCCTTCTTTACCTGGGGTTGTTTGTTGCTGCCTTCCCTTTCCCTCTCCTGCCCATCAAAGTGTTGGTGCTGACCTTTAAAGCCCTAAAGCGTCTCCACCCCCATCGTTCTGCCCAGACACTGAGGTCCAGCTCCGAGGGCCTTCTGGCAGTTCCCTCCCTGCGAGAAGTGAGGTTACAGGGAACCAGGCAGAGGGCCTTCTCGGTAGTGGCACCCGCCCTGTGGAACATGCTCCCACCAGATGTCAAAGAAATAAGTAGCTATCTGAGTTTTAGAAGACACCTGAAGGCAGCCCTGTTTAGGGAAGTTTTTAATGTCTGATGTTTTATCGTGTTTTTAATATTTGGTTGGAAGCCACCCAGAGTGGCTGGGGAAACCCAGCCAGATCATCATCATCATCATCATCATCATCTGTTCCCTCTTCACCTACCTTAACCTGTTTATTTCAGAGCATTTTCCCTCCCAGTTCTCTTTCTGCTCTAGGGCCTATTTCAGCGTAGAAAACTAGAGCGGTGTGTGTGTGTGTGTGTGTGTGTGTGTGTGTGTGTGTGTAGTGCAGAAACTTCACGGGCACTGAAAACTTCCATAGGCACCTTTGCACTGCTCTGTTGGGGCTACTAGATTGAGCACATTCTTTTAAAAACATTGGACTAAATGAGTCTAAATGAGTCTTAGTATATGGTAGCTTAATTCATGGTCAGATAAAAGCTTGAACGTTTTCAGTATACTGTAGCTGTCTGTCTCTTTTCACAACAACAGAATCCAACATGGCGAAGTCTTGACTTTGGTCTTATGCCCAATCGCCTCGATACGTCCGTTTCCTGCTTTGTGGTGAGGATATGGGGTGGCAAGAATGACACCCATCAGCTGCTGATAGAGTGGAAAGTCAATCTCGATGGACTCAGATATGTGGGCCAGCAGGTAAAATAAAAACATGCTGCTTTTACCATGGGTTGGCTAGTTAGAGAAAGTTTCAGCAGACATCTGTTCTTGTTGGGCTATCTCAACAGATCACTAAGTATGATTTTAAGGACAAAGTTAGTAAATGCTGGACAAAATTGAAATTGGGACAGTGAGATTCTGTTGCTCATTTTGACAACTGACCCTCCGCACTGGTGAATGGTCGACTTACTCATGGTTCAGTAATTTTACACTTTGCCAGGTTTCAAAAGAATAGCCTTCATGTTTACTGCAGTGTTTTGTATATTCTTTTGAGACTAACCTTTTTAGTTTTGTTTTTTTGGATTTAGCTCGGACCCAGGAAAACTTAGGCTGCAATTTTTATTTCATTTTAGTCTTTTAAGTTGCCACAATACTTGCTTCTGTGTTTGCATGTTGTGAAATTTGGTCTGGGAAGTGAATGCCTGGGACCATATTCCACATTCTTCTCCTCTGTTAGGCAGATGGTGACCTTGGATAATTGAAGGAAGTCTGTAAACTGATTATTCCTGTAATGAATGTTACCTTAACTGCTAGGAGAACTAATGAAATTCAAAACCAAGTTCACTGAATCTATGGCACTGTTTTAATTAACAGATACATGCTCGTAGCCCAAATGAAATTATTTTTGGGCTGAACGATGGCTATTACGGAGCCTCATACGAACAAAAGGTAAGGATACATATATTGTATATGTCATTAGTGTTGTATATAGGCTTCAATTTTTCACATGGGTGCTACAGGTAAGCCACAGATTGGAACCTACATAGTAATCCCTCTAGGGAAGACCACCTCAGTTATCATTTAGAAATAAGTCTGGTGGTTTGGCATGAATATAGCAGCAGCCCCTCTGGATGACAGCTCAGAGAGCTGAATACCGTATTGGCCTGAATATAAGCCTCACCTTTTCTCCCCCTAAATTCCAACTGTGAAAAGTTAAAGTGCGGCTTAAATTTGCCACCTTACAAAAAACTGGCTTTTACGATATCACTGCTGAAACAGACATACGGTAAAATGGAACGGGTGTCAGTGCCTGCGGAATTTTAAGGGAGCAGCTTATATTTGGGTATTGTCTCCCCCCCAATGAATTTTAACGGTGTGGCTTATATTCGGGTGCGGCTTATATCCGGGCCAATACGTTTTTTCTTACAATTATGTGTGACGGCTACTGGATATGAAGTTTCTGGCCTTTCTACCTGAGATGTGGATCTTGCCAAAGTCACCCGATCAGTTTACGAAGGCAGGGTTAGCATAATGCACTGTATTCCCAGCTCCCCGGGGAGATAATTTTGATGTATTTTAGCTTTTGGAAGATCATGGGTTTCAGACAGTTTTGTTGAGCTTCTCTTAATCAAAAGTGGAATTTGGAGACTTCCTACAGCTACTAATTAAACGAATGGGTGTGTATGGGTGTACTTGCTCATTACATTTGGAATCTGAAGGGGAAAGCCAAAGGCCCATGTTAAGATCTGGGGAGATTGTGCACATAGAAGCATTTCCAGTTTGCGGAGCGTTCAGCTACAATCCTTGGGCAAGCTGTTCTTATTTTATAGCTTATGTAAAATTGGGGTTGGAGGAGCTGCGGGAATAAAGAAGAAGAAGAAGAAGAAGAAGAAGAAGAAGAAGAAGAAGGGCTGAGTGAGCTGGCATGAGCCTCATATATAACTGACAAAAAAAAAACCTTGTGTGATAAAACCTTGGAGCATTTTCAATAGCCTTATTTTCTTATCGGATGTGAGGTCCTTATCTTGTTTTGAATATGGGTGTAGCCTCCTGGCTCAGCAGCATGTGGGGATTTTTTCAGAAGCAGTGAGCAGTTGGGCTTTTGAGAGAGTCCTCCGCTATTGACTTCTTCATTTATGCCCTGCCATTCCCAAGCACTTTCTTCTCTGGTGGGGAAATACTTGTGGCAGGGGGAGGGGGGCAGGAATTACACCCTTGCATATATTGATCAGCTAAGCAGATTAAAAAGGGAAATTCTTTCCATGCTTTCCTTAGGCGGCATGGGAACTGCTGCTTATACTTAAGCTGCAGATAATTAAATTTTCCCCTTGAACTCCCTTTTTGGCCTGGTGGTGCCTTACAGGGCTCGTTTCAAAGAAGTGTTTTCATTTAGCGACTGAGATAAGCATAAGAGGTGGGCAGTCTTAAGAAGATGACTTCAAGATACCGTATATTCCGGCGTATAAGACGACTGGGTGTATAAGACGACCCCCAACTTTTCCAGTTAAAATATAGAGTTTGGGATATACTCGCCGTATAAGAAATACGACCCGGCGTATAAGACGACCCCTGACTTTTGAGAAGATTTTCCTGGGTTAAAAAGTAGTCTTATACACAGGAATATACAGTACCTTGTGGAAGGAAAAAAAAACAATGTAAAAAGGCCTTTAATAGGGAAATGGGACCTAATTTCAGTGTTATTAAAAGCAATTAATCAGCTACCCTGTTTGCCTTTAAGGGCCTCTCAGGAACCCAGAAGAATAACCTCCTCCAGGTGGATCAGAACTGTGTTCGCAATTCATACGACGTCTTCTCTTTGCTGAGGTAACTCTTTTAAAATCCGGAAATAGAATTGTTGGCACAGATAGTGATCTAAAAAGCACCACTGTCAATAGGCTGAACGTGCACTGCTTTTCAAGAGGTTTCCCCATCACGTCCATTACTGTGCATATAGCTTTGTTGTGAAGATGCCTGGATGGTGATTCTCAACTCATAGTACATGATCTTGGAAGTCTAACCTTGATGCTCCTTAGGATCACTGCAGACCTGTTCCTTCTACAGTACAACTTTTAGAGAGTTGTGCTTACTGTGGGTGGAGTTTACTGGTGAAGATTTCCCCACCACCGCTGGAAGAAGATAAAAGTGTCATACTAAAACGAACAGTGTGGTGGGGGATGGCCTGTTAGCACAAGACCAGCTGGACTTCTCAGATGAATAGTAGCCTTGTCTCCAGTGTTTGCCTGATGTTGTAATGGCGCATATTAGTAGCATAATACTTGATTCTTTGCTGCTGTTTCTTTCTTTTGCTCCGCCAGTATCTAACGATAAGTTCTAGCAAATATGGGACTAAGTGTTTTAGTACGGCTATCTCTGCTGCCGGTGGCTGCAAGTGCCACACTTCAGTTGTGCGCTCTGGGGAGGAGAAATACGGGTTGGAATCTCAAGTGGTACTTAGGTGAGCCTTTGTACTTGAGAGCACTCAGTGAATTTCTACAAAAAATATATATTAAAGGGCCTCTTGTTGGATCACATCATTGGCCTACCTAGCGAAGTATTGGCTATAGTTCAGCCTTCGCCAGCCTGATGGGCTCCACATGTTTTGGATTGCGGCTCCCATCAGCCCCAGCCAGCGTCTGATAGGAGTTGTAGCCTATCAGCAAACATTTTCAGCAGGGGGCCGGTCCACTGTCCCTCAGACCTTGTGGGGGGGGCCAGACTATATTTTGAAAAAAATAATAACGAATTCCTATGCCCCACAAATAGCTCGGAGGTGCATTTTAAATAAAAGCACACATTCTACTCATGTAAGAACACCAGGTAGGCCCCACAAATAACCCAGAGATTCATTTTAAATAAAAGCATACATTCTACTCATGTAAAAACATGCTGATTCGCAGACAGTCCGCCGGCCAGATTTAGATGGGCTGGATCCAGCCCCCGGGCCTTAGTTTGCCTACCCATGTTGTAGACCAGTGATGGCTAACCTTGACACCCCAGATGTTTTGGAACTACAACTCCCATCATCCCTAGCTAACAGGATCAGTGGTCAGGGATGATGGGAGTTGTAGTCCCAAAACATCTGGAGTGTCAAGGTTAGCCATCACTGTTGTAGACCAACATCTGAAGGTTAGCAAGGCTGGACCATAGTAACAGCTCTCCAAGGTCTTGAGTCTTTCTCAGCCTTGTTTGGTACATTTTGATACAAACAACATAAGGTTCAGAAGGCAAATGCAAAATCCTGCTCCTCAGCAACCCCTCCCCAAAGCCCTCCCAAATCAAAGACACAAGTCGTAGGAAGAAGCATCCCTGACATGGCAGTGCACGTGAAAATGATGGTGGCTGTATATTCAGCCACAGGATGGTGTGATATTTAGTTGCATTAATAGACTCGTAGTTTCCAAGACACGAGAAATAATCCCACTTGCTTCTGTTCAAGTCTGGCCTCATCTGGAATGCTATGTTCTACATGCCTCATTTTAAGAAATACTTGGATAAGTCTGGATGAGTTCAAAAGAGGGCAATGAAGATGGTTCAGAGAACAAGTCCTATGAGGGAAGATTGAAGGAACTTGAGTACACTGGTACCTTGGTTCTCAAACGGCTTAGTTGACGAACAAATCAGCTCCCAAACACCACAAACCCGGAAGTAAGTGTTCCAGTTTGCGAATGTTTTTCAGAAGCCGAACGTCTGACGTGGCTTCTGCTTGAGTGCAGGAAGCTCCTGCAGCCAATTTGGAAGCTGCGCCTTGGTTTTCGAACTGTTTTGGGAGTCGGGACGGGCTTCCGGAACGGATTGAGTTTGAGGACCAAGGTACCACTGTATGTTCAGACTGGAAAAGAGAAGACAGAGTGAGGACAGATAGCACTTCTCAAATACCAGATGGTAGGACTAGATCCGTAGGGTTAAGTCACGGGAGATACATTTTGGTTGGACCTTGGGAGAAACTTAATGATTCTAGGAGCAATTTGAAAATGGGATCATGTACTGGGCAGTGGGGTGTGGGGAGTGGCTCTTCTTCATCGGATCCAAGGCTTACTCTGATTCATGCAAGACGGAACTTGGTGTCCCCAAGTTGTTAGGATTCAAAGTGCCCACTGTTTCTACTGATGAACTGCCACAGTTAGGGCAACTAGTGCCCTGATTGATTGATTGATAGACTGAGTTTACTTATATGCCGCTTTCCCACAACGAGCTGTGCTCAAAGTGGCGTACAGGAAACGTTCAAAACATCCAAATACAAATACATGAAATGCAAAGCATGTCAGTATACAGTGGTCCCTCGACTTACGAAGTACTCGACATCCGTATTTTTCGACTTACGGATGAAAAAAGTGGCCACACGCCGACGAATTTTTCGACATCCGAATGGAAATCGTTGCCGGTTTTAGATGCGGTTTTTTTGACTTACAAATTTTTCCGAATATTTTTTCTCCCAATGCATTCCTATGGGAGAAAGTTGCTTTTTCGAATTACGAACTTTTCGACCTACAAATGTCCATTCAGAACGGATTAAATTCGTAAGTCGAGGGCCCACTGTATTCAGAAATTGCCTAGCTGAGCATTGCAATTTCTGTATGTGTGAATGGATAGACGTAACTGAAGTTTGATGGCCTATGAATGAGCATAGTACAGTGGACCCTCGACTTACGAAGGTAATCCGTTCCGACGGGACCGTCGGATGTCGAAAAAACCGTAAGTCGAGTCCCCATAGGAATGCATTGGGCGAAAAAAATTCGTACTTCGAAAAAAGCCCCATCTAAACTTCGGAAGTCGAGAAAACCCTATCTAAAACGGCCGCGACTTCCTTTCGGAAGTTGAAAAAATTCGTAGCCACGCGGCCGCTTTGATCCCTCGTAACTTGAAAAATACGGAAGTTGGGTCACTCGTAAGTCGAGGGATCACTGTATGTGTTGAACTCTGCTATAGAATATGCTTTGGACCGTGGACACAGCCTTGCTGAACTGCTTGTCCAGCTTGCTCATGCCTTTCTCAACACCTCTCAAATAATGGGTAGCCAACATGGTATATGCATTAAGTCCCATCACCCCTGACCGTTGGAATCACCACACTGGATTAACCTTGTCTTAAATATTCTTCAGAATTGCTTTGGAGTTAGAAATCTCAAATTTCTATATTGCAGCTCTACCAGAAGGTGTCACTCTTGGCTTGCAAGAATTATTATAGGGCATTTTCCTTTCAATGAATGGTTGGTAGGGCAGAGCTGAACGTCGCCTGTTTTACTCATAAAGTTGTCTTCTACAGGCACTTTAATATTAGAGTTTTGATTCTACAGAAACATTGGCTGTCAAATTCTCAAACAACTGAGCTTATTTATATGTATACTTAAAAGCAGGTGGAATGCTTTCTGCCTAAGACAAAATTAACTTGTCAGGTATATGATACAAGTATATCATGCATTCACTTACATGGTCACCAAGGGCCTATCTAGTCTAGCATCCTGTTTCCAACTGATAGATGTTTCTGTCTAACGCATGATCCCTTCTCCCAAGTTTGTGCTGCTTATTCAGCATGGATTCTTCCAGTAAACAAATAAGTACTACCACAACTAATAGCCCCTGTCAGAATTATAAGAGCTTGCTGGATCAGGCCAGTGGCCCATCTAGTCCAGCATTTTGTTCTCACAGGCTGACCAGGTGCTTGTGGGAAACCCACAAGCAGGATTCGAGCGCATGAGTGTCTCTCCCCTCCTGTGGTTTTCAGCAACTGGTACTCAGAAGCATTGCTGCCTCCACTGCGGAGGGCAGAGCATAGCCCTGGTGGCTAGCAGCCTTCAGTAGACATATCCACCTCCTCTCGGAGGGAGTTTCGTTGTTTAACGATTAGCTGCAGAAAGAAGTACTTTCTTTTATCTGTCCTGAATCTTTCAACATTCAGCTTCATTGGACGAACACCATAAATACCTTTCATCCCTTTTAAAAAGCTACTGAAGCTGGAGACCATCTCCATGTGTCGTGGTAGTGACTTTGATAAGTTAACCATACATATGTGTGAAGAAGCACCTCCTTCTGTCTTTCCGTGCTTAAATCAGAATTCTGGCCTCAACAATGGCTTTTGGTAACAGGAGGGAGGGATCTTCAGGCTGCGCCTCCTTGACTCTGGAGATGTTGTGCTTTGCACATGCTTTTCAGCTCATATTTTCAGCTGTGAGGGTTAGAAACAATTTAAATAAAATGATTCCCTGGATGTGGAAGACTGTCAAATACCAAATGGTCCTTCTCTGTGGCCTTCTCTCACCCCCACCTTTAAATGAACATTATATCTGACATTCAGAAAATACCTGAAGGCAGCCCTATTTAGGGACGTTTTTAACCTGTGATGTTTTAGTGTATTTTAATATCTGTTGGAGGCCGCCCAGAGTGGGGTACAAATGAATTATTATTATTATTGTTGTTGTTGTTGTTGTTGTTATTGTTATATCATACTGTGGTAATAATTTCTTGTGTAAAATAGGTGTGCCACATGTGAGTGTGCCAGGAGATCAAATAGGAGCAGGGCAGGGTTGGTTGGAGTGCCTCACTGTTAGTAGCTTTGTAGAAGAATGCTGGTGGGTCTAATGACCCCCTAGATAAAGGTAAAGGGACCCCTGACCGTTAGGTCCAGTCTCAGACGACTCTGGGTTTGCGGCACTCATCTTACTTTACTGGCCGAGGGAGCTGGCGTACAGCTTCTGGGTCATGTGGCCAGCATGACTAAGCCGCTTCTGGCAAACCAGAGCAGCGCACGGAAACGCCGTTTACCTTCCCGCCGGAGCGGTACCTATTTATCTACTTGCACTTTGACGTGCTTTCGAACTGCTAGGTTGGCAGGAGCAGGGACCGAGCCACAGGAGCTCACCCCGTCGTGGGGATTCGAACCGCCGACCTTCTGATCGGCAAGCCCTAGGCTCTGTGGTTTAACCCACAGTGCCACCCGCGTCCCTAATAATGACCCCTTAGCTCAAATCAGTGTTGGCTGAGGTATACATAAGCATTCTCCCCTCCTGCTGCTTTGAAAAATTAACAGCAGAGAGCAGCACATGGATTCAGGCTCTCGGCTAGCCTGTGCTAGAAGCTTTGTGCAGCAGCTGCATTGTAGCCAACGAGGTTAATCTGAGGCGTGGTTACTGCTAATTGAAAATTTGTTTTATATGATTTATGCTGTACTTGTGATGTTCTATTATGTTCTTATTATTTCTTGTTTGTAAACTGCTTTGGGATTCATTTGAATGAAAAGCAGCATAGTAATACAATCTATCCATCAAGGGAAGCAATAACTTAAAGGGTTTTTTTTTTGGGGGGGGGGGACACTGAGCGCCAGCAATGCATCTGAGAGCATTGGGTTCCCTGAAATTAATTTCTAATCTCTTTCTCCCCACCCCACAACATAAACCCTTTAAGCTGTGAATAGGAATGCCTTATCCAACTCGAGGCCTATCTCAGGGGCCCAAAACAATTCATACGTTTTTCAGAAATTGTGAGCCAATTTTGGCCTTTTTAAAATGACCCCTAAACTTACTGGGAATACTAAATTCTACATGCTTCATCTCGGGAGAAATCACCTTGCCTATATTGCAGTGACCGGCTTCGTATGTGCCAAAGAGAGGAGACTCCAAGCTGTTTCCTGCATTTCTCTTCTTTCTCGCTAATAACTCTTGACAGTACAGTTTTCTACTGAGTTTGTGAAGGGTGACCACCCCCTGGACTTCTTGCATGGAGTTAGAGCAGGAATTTTTAGCAGCTGGCAAGTGAGTGCTGAATTCTAGCCTGCGGCAGCAGACAAACCTATATGAACCATGTGCATATGTGAGGGGATTGAAAGTCGCAGGGAGATGGCTTAGTTTATCATGGGGCTTTAATGAGAACAATATTTGCAGGTAATACTCGATACTGAGCTCCGATACCTTAAAATAAGCCTTCAGGGGGAAAAGAGCTTCAATTTTTAGGATCTTTTAAAATGCCTTATTCTGTATATAATACCACATTGAACACATGAATTCTGGGTTGAATAACTGAACTTTTATCTAACTGAGAAGTACTCTGCCTTATGACAAGGTATAGTATCTCCACAATAGTTGCAGACTGGACACGGTGGATAACTAGACTCCTGCAAGTTGCCAACATCTTGAAATGCATAATTACACATGGCATGAAATGGGGTTGCTGCCAATAATGATCTCCCCTCCAAACTAACATGCAGCACAACTTGAATAATGTCCTGGTACCAATATGTTGAGTTCCCCTCCGCTCCATCTCCACTGGCCACATGTCGCTATCATTCTGACTTGGGACACCAGATTTCAAGTGGCATCAGAGATGGCTGTGCCTATGACACTTGAGACATGCGGCAATTCGTATTTTTCAGCTTGTTCGCCCCTGGGGACATGGGTGGGCAAGCTGCTTGAAGAGGTGAGACCAGTTGCTTTCATGCTTGACCTTCGCCCCAATCAGCAAAGAAAGACAGGCAATCTGACTAGATCAGGGTTTCTCAAACTTGGGTCCCCTGCTGGTTTTGGACTACAGTTCCCATCATCCCTGATCACTGGTCCTGCTAGCTAGGGATGATGGGAGTTGTAGTCCAAAAGCAGCCGGTGACCCAAGTTTGGGAAATCCTGTCTTAAAGAGGTGATCAGTGCCTCAGTCAGAGAAGGCATGGTTCCTGCATGTTTGCGAGAGGCTGTAGTGAGACCCCTTGTGGGAAAAAATAAAATGTGGAGCCAAGTAATGTGAATAACCATTGGCCCATCTCACATTAGCCTTAATTTGAGCAAGGGTTTGAGCATGTGACGGTATCTCAGCTCCAGGTAGTCGTAGGGAAACCTGATTACTTGAATCTGTTACAGTTTGGTTTGGGGGCATGGAAGCTGCCTTGCTTGCCCTGGTGGATGAGCCTTTGCTGAAAGATGCATAGAAGTGTGTGACTCTCTTAAATTTCTCGATGGCTTTTTGTTTTTTTGTAGCATTGGCCATGGTATCCTTCTGTTCTTCAAGGGTTCCAGACATTCCAGTCTCACAAGGTAGTGCTGGGGGATGTTGTTCAACCCCATGACCTTTGGCTTACAGGGTACCAAAGTATCTGTCTTGTCTCTTATTCTGTTTCACATCTGTGTGAAGCAACTTGGGGAGATCATCCAGGGGCTTAGGCCGAGGTGTCATCAGTATATTGATGGTGTGCGACTCTACCCCCTTCCCCCCGTAGTCTAATCCCAGGAAGTCTGTGGAGCTGCTAAACCAGCGTCTGTCAGTTGAGTGGGCCGAGGGAGGTGAATAAGCTGAAATAATGCAGATAAGTTGGAAGAATTGTTGGTCAGGGGCTCTGGCAATCTGGGGAAGGTTGCGCAACTTGCTCCAGATGGGATTGTGCTGCCTTTGAAGAAGCAGGTCTGCCATCTGGGATGCCTCTGGCATCCATTCTTGGCAGACATTCTTGAATGTGTAGGTGGTGATGGTAGCTAGCTGTGTTGTTGTTTTTTAAATACCAGCTTCAGCTAGTTCACCAGCTGTGGTCTCTCCCAAACAAGATGGCCCTGATACGAATTCTTCATGCCTTAGTTGCTTCTTGGCTGATGTACTGCGATGCTCTGTGTGGGACTGCTTGGTAAAAGTTACTTTATTTTAAAGTATTAATATGCCACTTCTTTGGGTCACTTGTGCCCAAAGCAACTTTCAAGTATTAACAAGTTCCTACTAAAACCAAGAACAAAAGATCCACACAAATAAAACGGACTCGGAACTCGAGCAGCATAACAATACTCCACCGTCCACCCAGTGAGTGAGACACAACATTACCCAGGAAAAGCCAATTGCAACAAATGACTCTTTAAGGCCTTCCAAAAAGCCTCATGTTTAGCTGGTGTAGCTCCAAAATAATTTGGAAACTTAAATTCTAAGCTCCGGTTATGGTGCCAAACTGTTGTCTGGTATCCATCGGTGCTATTTTATCACTCCGGTCCTATTCCAGCTCTGCTGGTTTCCTGTTTGTTTCCAGGCTCAATTTAAAGTGCTGGTGTTAGGTTTAAAGCCCTAGAAATGGCCTTGGAAGCAGGTTGTTCTCAGGACCTTCTATTCCTATATGAACCTTCCTGACCAGTTAAGATCAGGTTTGGAGGTCCTGCTCTTGGTTCCATTGATATGTGGTGTCAGGTGGATGAATATAAAAGATGGGGCCTTCTCGATTGGTGGTGACAATGTTTTGGAATGTCCTCCTTTTGGGAGCCTGCCAAGCTTCCTCACTCTTGGCTTTCAGGCGTCCTTTAAATGCCCCCCCCCCATGTTTCAGGAAACTTAGATTCTTTAGAGTTCTTTTATCTGTTGCCATGAGCTTATTAAGATTTTATGCTGCAGTCTGTCTGTGACTTGGTTTTAAATTGCAATTTTACGGAGTTCTTTTTGGTGCGTTTTAATTTTGTAAAAAGCTTTGACTCCTTAGAAAAGATACATAAATAATGACATCAGAATATAAAGTAAGCTCTACTGCATGCTATGGAGGAGAGCGGGGGAATCTGTCCTCTTTTTGGCAGCAGATCTTGTAAGTTCTGACATCTAGTTCTGTGTCACATTTGCTGAGAAGCTTTTATTTTGTGAGACAAGCCCTGAAGATGGCAATTTGGTGGGTAGGAGTTAGAATCTGCCAATATTTTAGTTGGCGCGCTTGTGAAAGCAATTATCTAGGTATCTGCTGACCATCTTAATGAAGAGAAAAACAGTGATGAATTTTGAGGGGTGCATCAGTAGTACTACAGTCGTACCTCAGAGGTTGAACAGAATCCGTTCCGGAAGTCCATTCAACTTCCAAAATGTTCGAAAACCAAGGCATGACTTCTGATTGGCTGCAGGAAGCTCCTGCAGCCAATCGGAACCTGCGAAACCCGCGTCGGACGTTCGGGTTCCAAAGAACGTTCGCAAACCGGAACATGCACTTCCAGGTTTGCGGCGTTCGGGAGCCAAAACGTTCCGACTCGCAAGGTGTTCAAGGTATATCGAAGAATCCTTTCTGTATGATTAGGCGCACCAGAATGTCATAGTTGCTCTTGAGTGGTATTAAATTGCATTTCAGTTGCGCTAAACGAGAGATGTTGTTTATCGGTCCCTAAAGGAAAAGGGGTGGTGACTCGGCAACACCCCCACCCCCAAGTGGGTTTAAGACACGTTTCTGCTTCATGGCTTCTGAGAATGGTTATTGGACCCCTCTGGGTTGCATTGGAAAGAGGAAGTCTTTGGACTGAGAAAGCGTGATCCTTAAATCTTTTTCTGCTTTGGGATCAGAGTTCATCCAAGGGTCCCGAAAGCTCTTGGAGCGTTTTATCTTCATGCACTACCCCTTTTGCATCCTGTGCTGTTAAGAACACTTGCTTTATGTTGCACAGGAAGCTGATGGCAGGTCAGGATAGACTTGTGGAGCCCTTCTCTATTTCTATACTCCCTCTTCTTGGCTCGTGTCTTATTCTGGCTTTGACTATTTGTCACATAGTTTCAGGAACTGGGTGAGGATGGGGTTGCATATAAACCAGAAAAGTCCATTGGATGTGTTGGTGGGGAAGGAAATTCCAAAAACAAAATGTCAGATTAGTTGTACATGTGTAGATTTGGGGGTCTGGATTGGAGGTTTCTTCTTCTTCATAGCTAATGTAGCAGGACCTCTTTAGAATCTAGTCTCTAGGTAAGCATAAAGCCTTGTTTGTTCAGGTTTCATATTTTTTGTTTTAAAATCTGTTTAATAGAAGCTCTTTTAATAATAGTACTGGGTGTTTGCAATTTGGGTATCCCATATCTCTCACTTTGCCAAAAAGCTCTCGCTCTGTTTTCTAAATCCCCAGCGGTCATTACTTTGTTTAAATAAACCCAGTGTAAACTAAGGTTGTTTTGGCAAATCTGACCTTCCCTGTATTTATTTCTCTTGTGAGAAATAGCTATAGGATGTGTGACTGTAGTATTTAGTCTGTGCATTCATGGCTTGTGACCAAGAATGAAATAAATGCTGTACACCGGGGGGGGGGGGGAGGAAGGAGAGGACAAAAGAGGAAGAGAGTGAACAGCATCCAGGCATTCAAGAAGATGGATGGAAAATGCTTCAGGCAATTGACCGCAATGCATGTCAAAAAACCCTAGATCTGGATTCTTTTATAAGCACCATCTGAGAACAGTGACGATTCTTTAACTGACCAGTGTTTGCTTTGTTGGCTTGTGACTTAAGGTACCTAAAATGGCCTAAAAATGCCATCACCTCCTGGCAAATAGAAGGGGAAGAAATGGAGGCAGTGAGAGATTTTACCATATTTTTCGCTCTATAAGGTGCACCTGACCATAAGACGCACCTAGTTTTTAGAGGAGGAAAGGGGGAAAGCCCCGTTTTTTTGAGGATCAGCTCAAATTTGTGCAGCTTCTTTTGCAAAGGAGAAAAGCCCCATTTTTGAGGATCAGCTCAAAGTTGTGCAGGGGGGGGGGGGAAACACACAATTAGCTCCAGATTCTTTGAAAATCAATCATTTAAGAATTTACGCTTGCAGTTTAGGCTAAAGGTAGGGGAATAACACTTGAAATGTTTCCTGTTGTGGACTCCCTGCAAGTAATAATAATGATAAAGCTAGCACAACCTGCTGTTTTAGTCTTCTGCATGCAAGGGTTGTTTACAAAACACATAGGAACATTCAAAAATGTGACCCCCCTACCTGTAGAGTGAAATGGTATTGCTCATTTTATCACCTCATTTAGACCTGCTGTGGGGTTTTAGAGTAAAATGGGACATTTCCACATGAGGGGCTAGTTTGTAGCCAAAAAGTACCAAGAGAGTAATAGTGTTTGTGCACAAGAACTCTGATTAATATGCAGCAGTTTCCAAGCCTTTGTGATAGACAACTCCCCATTTACGCGCGACCGTACAGAGGCACAGTGCCAGGTATCCGGAAATGAGGAGCATCTTGGAAACCCTCCCCAGAGCTCGAAAAGGACCTCTGTGTAAGCCAGAGGGGCAGCAGGGCTTCTTCAGCTGACGTGCAGGGAAGTGGCTGCTTCTGCTGCTGTGCTACCCCATATACCAGCTGTTAGGTGGGGAGGCTGAGCAGCTCAACAAAGCCCCGCTGCCCCTCTGGCTTGCGTGGAAATCCTCTCCGAAGCCCCAAGAGATTATTCTCTTTGGGCTCTGGGGGTGAGTCTCTTCCCGAGCCAGGAGGACTCTCCAGGGTGTTCCCCATTTTCTGCGATTTTGCACTTGTGCGCTGGGGCCCGGAATGTAACCCCCGTGTGAATGGGGAGCCATCTGCATCTAAACAAAAGTTGCCCTTTTTGCTTGGTATACATCAGAATCCAAGAACAGTAACTAAATCAGTCATAGTTACAGGTAGATAGCTGTGTTGGTCTGTCATAGTCAAAACAAAATAAAAAAATTCCTTCCAGTAGCACCTTAGAGACCAACTAAATTCGTTCTTGGTATGAGCTTTCGTGTTCATGCACACTTCTTCAGATGAAGTGTGCATGCACACAAAAGCTCATACCAAGAACAAACTTAGTTGGTCTCTAAGGTGCTACTGGAAGGAATTTTTTTATTTTGTTTTAAATCAGTCATAGTTAACTTTTGCATGTCTGAGAGGGTGCCTGTCTTTTAACTATATATTCTGGTTATGGATGTAAACTGTTCATTGAAAGACCTGAATTGATGTGTGGCATATTAAATTCTCATCCAGTTAGTATCAAACCTTTTTTTTTTTTTTGTATAGCTTCATTTTGGAGATATTTTTGCACTTTGTCAATAGATGTGAACTGTTTTACATGAAAATAAAGACAGCTCAGAACAATCTTTTGTATTCTAATCCATGCAATTAGTTTTAAATCCTGCATGGTGATAACTTTCAACTGAATTGGGTCACAGCTGGGCTACTTTCCAAGCCATCACAGTTTATCAGGGAAATCATTTATTGTCGAGAAAAAGCTGGTGGAATCTGACTGTGATTGCTTGATGTTTGGTTAATAGCAGAACCTATTCCTTTAACATAAGCAGAATTGATTGAGGAACAAAATCAGATGGAATTATTCAAGAGAATATCTGGAATGGATTTGAAAGGTTGCATACTTAGCATGCAATCATCTATGGCTGTGAGGAGCGGGGAGGAATCTTCTCCAAAATCTGCTGTGTATATTCAGCATTCAGCATCAATCTTGTTTCTTGAATTACGTTTAAAGAAAGCATTTCTCTCCTCTAAGTTAAGCTCATGCCCGAAGACAGTTGAAACAAGTAACGCAAGAATTTCACGTGCACCGATGTGAGTGCATGTCCCTCTTGGGGTGGTGCAACAGCACACATTGTAGGTGTGGGGTGTGTCCCTGGGGGAGAGCAGCTACCTCTGTTCTCCTGGGCTGGGCTGGAAGCAAGTTTGTACAAAATGCAGTGTGTTTCTTCATACTCCACCTGTTGTGGTCTTCAGCCACCAGATAACAACCCCATATGGGACAGCTGCATATTCCTGCATTGCATGGTCCCTTCCAACTTTACAGCTAGCTCTATGTAAAGAACTGATGTCTGATCCTCAAACTAGCCAACATAGAAACCAGACCCGAGTGAAAATCTAGAGTCTCTTTTATACAGTGGTACCTCGTTTTGAGTCTGCCTCGTCGAGCGTCCATTTCCTCGAACGTCCGCAGCAAACCCGGAAGTACCGGAACGGGTTACTTCTGGGTTTGCTACTCGCGCATGCGCAGAAGTGCTAAATCGCGCTTCGTGTGCGCAGAGTGGCGCTTTGTCGTGCGTCGTCTTTGTCTAGCATCTGGGGCTCTGGAACGGATCCCGGTCGCAAAACAAGGTACGACTGTATGTTGTAAATCTGTTAGTGACGTGCACAAATATTGTGGCAGTGTCATGTAAGAAGTGCTCTTCCAGACACAGGTGAGGCTCAGTGTGTTTCTATATTTAAGAAATGACCATTTTTAAAAAATGGATCCAGAGAGAGCCAGGAAATATGGGTTAGTCAGCTTTATGCTTCTTCCGGATAAACTGGTAAAAAGCAGTATTAAAGAGAATTAGTAAGCCTATTGAGGAAGAATGCTTCCTTGCTGAGAAAGAATGTGGTTGTTTAAAAAATAAAGCATAATGGGAAGAAAGTGAAGGCTTTATTCCTCTCCTCTTTATACTAGAATTGAATTAGGGGCTGGGAGTGGTTGTCCAGTCAAGTTGGCCTGCCTTGAATTTCCATTTGGGGCTTTAAAAGTAATAATACCTGGAAAGAGACTCAGTAAATCAGCAAAGGAACAACATGACCCCAAAACTCTGGTAGCAGCATTCTCCTCTATCTGACGTCCCTAAAAGGTCTCCAAAGGCAGCCCCATGTACATCATGTTTCAGTAATCCAGCCTAGACGTAACGAATGTAGGCTTGACTGTGTCCAAGTCTGCTCAAGGAGCGAACACAGTTGACAAACTAGCACTAGTCCTGAGCCTTCAGGAGCAATGCCGGAACCAGAGTGCTTCCAAACTACATGACTTCCATGCTCAGATTGTCGCTTTGTGCCAGTTTCTCTCAGACATTGGCAGGTGCTGCTGTTGCATTTGCGTCCTGCTTGTTGTCTTCCTAGAGGTATTTGGCTCAGCTGACCTCCCCCCCCCCTTTCTATCTGCTGTTAAGGTGCATCAGCTAAGGGGATAAACGTTTGGCCACTCCGGACACAGAGAAGTGCTGCCAGCTGGATGCAGCTCAACAGTACTCTTAGCTGGCAGGACTTCATCGTGTCCAAAGCGGCTCCAAGATGAGGCAGTGGTCTTGTAAGCCACGAGGTTTACTGGTGGTCTTGGACAAGTCAGAATCCATCAGGATGATTTGCTTTACAAGGTTGTCATGCACAGGGTGGATTTGATTTAAATCAAATCGATTTAAATCACTAGTGAATAAGACTTGACTTAAATCTTTTTTTGCAGAAAGGTTCAACCTTGCTGGCATCCTCTTAATATTCCAGATGAAGGTTTCATTTTTGGAAGAATAAATTTTCAGAGTAGTTTTTACAGTTATATCAAAAATGACTGATTTGGTTATACTGTTAGAAATACATAGACAAATAATGATGAAATTATGGCGAGGTTTAGTAAGTTAACTGTTTATATTTGGACAACTTTCCTGCTGTACTTTATTGGAAGGAGAAAAATAATCATTTCCTTCATAACAATTTAAACAGTTTATTTAACTAGAACAATAACACTATAGCATAGTGGAGCGTCTCCACCCCCACTGTTCAGCCCGGACACTGAGGTCCAGCGCCGAGGGCCTTCTGGTGGTTCCCTTACTGCGAGAAGCAAAGCTACAGGGAACCAGGCAGAGGGCCTTCTCGGTAGTGGCGCCCGCCCTGTGGAACACCCTCCCATCCCATGTCAAAGATATAAATAACTACCTGACATTTAGAAAACACCTGAAGGCAGCCCTGTTTAGGGAAGTTTTTAATGTGTGATATTTTAATGTATTTTAGTGTTTGTTGGAAGCCGCCCAGAGTGGCTGGGGGGACCCGGCCAGATGGGCGGGGTACAAATAATAAATTATTATTATTATTATTATTATTATTATTATTATTATTATTATGTATCCATGTTTGTTAACTGATGTGGTTAAACGTTGTTGTTTTTTTAAATTTAGACTGAGTTTTAGCACACATGAAAAACTTAAAACAAATCCTTATTTCCTGATGAATAGCCTTTGGACTATAATGTAACTTAAACACAAAACTATCTTTAGAAAGATTTTTCCTCCAAAAGCATTTTATTTTAAAAATCCAATTTAAATTTAAAAAAAAATGATTTAAATTTTAAAAATCCATTAAAAAAAATCATTATTTTTATCCACCCTGGTCATGCAGATAGAATGGATGACCCTGGACACATTCAGCTTACGGTACTCTTTGGGAGAAAGGCGGCACACACATGGGGCGAGGGCTTTAAGGTTCAGCTTTGACTTCATTTAATCAGCCAGATGAAATGTGTGTGCGTATGAATCTCTAGTGTTCGTGATTGCTTCAGTGATTGTAGTGCATGACCCATAATATAATTTTGCTTGGGATAATCTGCAACAGTGGAAGCGATGAGAATCCAAAGACCTGAAACACGTCCTATAGAGATTGGTTGCCTTGTGGATACTGAAAAATCTCGATCAAAATCTTTCAAATAAACAAAATTGATTCGGGCAACAAGAGAGCCTGATATTTCTGGGCATCATGTTTAACATTCTTTTATATATCATGGGTCTCTGCCGGCAAAGCTTCCTTTGCTCTGCTTTAGCTGCATCTGGAATGAGGCATTTTATTTTTAGTCTTCCTGTTGGAAACATATTGGCAAATCCTATGAAAATTTTGCCAAACACGACAGGATGCGAGTGTTTTTACAAAAATTTGGGTAAATGTACACAAATCTGATATGGCCAGATGACCACCGACTGGCCTCTTAAGTTGCACCTACCACAGAAAACCCAGATGTTTTGATTCAAACTGCACCTGTTTTCTGCATCTTTGCAAGTATCTGTGCATTTGGCATTTGAGATGTGTAGTAGTTTCTGGTAAAGCACTCTGCAAACGAAAACTAAGGTTTGGGGAGTATCCTAAAATTTTTGAAAACTTTCGTCTTACAAATTGTTTGAATAAAACACAAGGAAAGGACTAACAATGCCTGCTTGGGGCGTGGGGACCATTATACAACCAGCTGTACTTCCTGTGGGAGTTCATCACTAACGGGGCCACCACCGAGAAGGTCTGTTTCTGCTGCTTACCAGCCTGATAGATCTTTCCATTGAGCCCAGAAGAAGGGCCCACTTTTACATATGGGCCCAATCTTACATATGCAGGCAGCATGTTTGATTTTCAGACATATCAGCAGTAGGTGGATAACTATTTCACTCCAACATCTTGCCCTTATGCAGGGTATAGTCGTATGGGAGTTATACTGAAACAGTAGTCCTTAGTTTACATGAGGGAATTCCAAATTGTTCAGGGACACCCCCTTCCTCCCTTCTTCTAGCTTTCCTTGGTTGCTCTTGGATACACTGAGATCCAGCGCCAAGGGCCTTCTGGCGGTTCCCTCACTGCGAGAAGCAAAGCTACAGGGAACCAGGCAGAGGGCCTTCTCGGTAGTGGCGCCCGCCCTGTGGAACGCCCTCCCATCAGAGGTCAAAGAGATAAATAACTACCTGACATTTAGAAAACACCTGAAGGCAACCCTGTTTAGGGAAGTTTTTAACCTGTGATTTTGATGTATTTTAATACCTGTTGGAGGCCGCCCAGAGTGGCTGGGGAGACCCAGCCAGATGGGCGGGGTACAAATAAAAATATTATTATTATTATTATTATTTATTATTATTAGTGCTTCCAAAGACTTTTAAATTCTGTTTCCGTAACACCCTTGAGATATAATGACGTTCATAGAATCATAGAATCATAGAATCACAGAGTTGGAAGAGACCACAAGGGCCATCCAGTCCAACCCCCTGCCAAGCAGGAAACACCATCAAAGCATTCCTGACAGGTGGCTGTCAAGCCTCTGCTTAAAGACCTCCAAAGAAGGAGACTCCACCACACTCCTTGGCAGCAAATTCCACTGTCGAACAGCTCTTACTGTCAAGAAATTCTTCCTAATGTTTAGGTGGAATCTTCTTTCTTGTAGTTTGAATCCATTGCTCCGTGTCCGCTTCTCTGGAGCAGCAGAAAACAACCTTTCTCCCTCCTCTATATGACATCCTTTTATATATTTGAACATGGCTATCATATCACCCCTTAACCTTCTCTTCTCCAGGCTAAACATACCCAGCTCCCTAAGCCGTTCCTCATAAGGCATCGTTTCCAGGCCTTTGACCATTTTGGTTGCCCTCCTCTGGACACGTTCCAGCTTGTCAATATCCTTCTTGAACTGTGGTGCCCAGAACTGGACACAGTATTCCAGGTGAGGTCTGACCAGAGCGGAATACAGTGGTACTATTACTTCCCTTGATCTAGATGCTATACACCTATTGATGCAGCCCAGAATTGCATTGGCTTTTTTAGCTGCTGCATCACACTGTTGACTCATGTCAAGTTTGTGGTCTACCAAGACTCCTAGATCCTTTTCACTTGTACTGCTCTCAAGCCAGGTATTACCCATCCTGTATTTGTGCTTTTCATTTTTTTTGCCCAAGTGTAGAACTTTACATTTCTCCCTGTTAAAATTCATCCTGTTTGCCTTGGCCCAGTTCTCTAATCTGTTAAGGTCATTTTGACTTCTCCTGGAGAAGTCACGTTGTTGACTTCTCCAGGAGAAAAGAAGAGCAGATTATCTGTTGCTTGTCTTCACCTCAGCTCAACTTAGCTTCTTTGTCACTGTCTGACTGTATAATAGAGTCCTGCAGTTCTGTGCAGAGCAAAGGCATTGGGTGATAGGCCTAGATTGTAGAGGGTGCTCCTTTTTGGCATGCAATGCTGTCAGACTTGAGCTTCTTGGGTAAGTTGCAATTGGAATTACAGTGCTGGAGCTGGCAGCACAGCTTTACTCTGCACACAAATATGTTTCAGGAAATCTTGGCTTCAAAACGCTAGCTGGGCTCAGTATTTATAGGTATGTGGAGAATAATATTGTCATGATTGACAGCTAAATGCAAGGAAGGCTGGCTTTAGAACTGCAGTTGCAGATCTTTAGGGACTTTTAAAAACCTTATTGAAAGCAAAAGCATTTCGGGTGACTACTTTGTGCTGCAAGAACGGCGTGTAGACAATTCCGAGGCATTCTGCAGAAAATAAGGTCTACAGGGGCTAAATATATTTATGTAGTGTTTTAAAACACGCTGTGGATGGTTTCTTGCTCTCATCTCTTTATGGCAATTCTTGCTCTGTGCCCTAACAGATAGGAGAGAGCATCTTACCAATGCCACCCATTGAATACTGGGGGTGTAAATGGGGCATGGGATGCAGGTGGCGCTGTGGGTTAAACCACAGAGCCTAAGGCTTGCCGATCAGAAGGTTGGTGGTTCGAATCCCCATGATGGGGTGAGCTCCCATTGCTTGGTCCCAGCTCCTGCCAACCTAGCAGTTCGAGAGCACGTCAAAGTGCAAGTAGATAAATAGGTACCGCTCCGGCGGGAAGGTAAACGGCATTTCTGTGTGCTGCTCTGGTTCGCCAGAAGCGGCTTAGTCATGCTGGCCACATGACCCGGAAGCTGTACGCCGGCTCCCTCGGCCAATAAAGTGAGATGAGCACCGCAACCCCAGAGTCATCCGTGACTGGACGTAACGGTCAGGGGTCCTTTAAATGGGATTTGGACTCCTAGTTTTCCAGCTCAAAATCCAGCTCTAATTTACTTATCGTGTGACTAACAGGTTTTACGATGGTTGAGCCTTGATTCTAGTTCAGCTTTTGAAGGAAGTGGCATGTTCAATTCACATGTGGATTATTTATAGGCTGCAACAAGGAAAGGGCAAGCGGGAAGGAGGGCACTAAGGTGGCCCTGGGTATAGAATTTTGGATGCAGACTTTGGGGACTTGGGTTCAAGTTTCAGCTCAGCTTGTGAACTTGAGTTACCTCGAGCAAAACCTCGAGGTTTTGCTCGAGGTTCCCCACAAGTAAAATGGAAATGATATTGACCTACCTCCCAGGTCGCTGAAGATAAATGAAATGAGGTTCCTGAAGCGCCCTGCACAGCTCAAGTGCTCTTTTGCATTATAAATAACAGCCTGCCTCAATGGATCAAGCAAATGAGCTGTGTTGCACGGGAAGGCCAAAAGCGCCCTGCAGGGTCACCTGCCAGACTGGCCTCCAGTGGAAAATGTCCTCAAATGTGTCAGTCGTGGAGGTAATTGTAATGCCTCTAAAATTGCTACATTCTTGGATCATTTTTTAAAAAACATCCTTTTAAAAAACAACTCATTTCCTTAAAGGACCAGAATGTGTTCAGGAAACAGTAGGAAGATGTTTGTACTACCCAGCTATCATAAATCATCTTCTGCTAACTTCAACCTGTTTCTGTGCTCTTAACTGCAGGGCATGCACTTCTGTGTAGTGTGAGGAATGAGGTTTGAATTAGTGCTGCAGGACTGGGCATCCCAGATTTAGAGCCCCTCCCTGTGTGTGTCACCCCGGGAGAGGTCTGTCTAGCAGAGTGTCTGTCTTGCATCAAATAGCTTGGGTTTGGGGAGTGACTGAAACTTACAGCATATTAAAACACTTCTGGTAACTGTTGCTGCTGTCCTTTGGAAGCGGCTATTGCAATATCAAAATTGGAATTTAAAAACATTTCATGTTCCTTCTATCTTCCTCCTTCAAATATTTGCTCATTATTTCTGTCTTTTACAGTGCCATCACTGTACATGATGCCTTAGTTTCCTCCTTTCTCTTGCAAGGAGTCTTCACTGCAGCCTGAAGTGATGTAGTCCATTCTCTACTGCCTCATTCTCTTCCATGTGTAGACCAAGCTTAAAACTTTGCCCAATTTGAAATTGTAATGGAAACCAGTGGCCTCTCTCTCTCTCTCTCTCTCTCTCTCTCTCTCTCTCCTGTCAGTTCTTATGAGACAGAAGTATGAAGTGTTGCCTGTTTAGGATCCAGCTTTCCATATCTGGAACACCTCTGTGGGATGGGTGTCAGGGACATTCTAGAGCAGGCTTCCTTAAACTCGGCCCTCCAGATGTTTTGAGACTACAATTCCCATCATCCCTAACCACTGGTCCTGCTAGCTAGGGATCATGGGAGTTGTAGGCCTAAAACATCTGGAGGGCTGAGGTTGAGGAAGCCTGTTCTAGAGAGTAGCATTGCAGGGAAACCCTTGACCCCCCTGACATTTGTGTTATGCTGTGCCATGAGGCACAATTTTGTCCTCAACGCTATTCAATTATTATTATTATTGATTGATTGATTGAATTTATATACCGCCCTATACCCGGAGGCCTCAGGGCAGTTCACAGAATAAAATCAAAATATAAAACCACAAAATACATAATCAAAATAAGAACAACAACCCAATAACCCCCATATGAAGCCATTGGGAGCAGTCATTAGAGGATTCAGAGCAAAATGTCTCCAGTATGCTGAAGACGCACAGCTCTAGTTCTGCATAACATCTGAATCGGGCATGGACCAGGGTCTGGGTTCAGTGATGAGCTGGATGAGGGCCATTAAACTTGAGTTGAAAGCCTGTGGGTGAATTCACACCCATTTTCCAAGTAGGAACTTAGTGCAGTGAACACGGACCTATTTGAACCCCAGTTCACCCCATACCTTGCTCTGTTGATACTCTGTTGATACCAGCGGGAATTGTTATTGTTAGTTATATATTTTATTTATCACCCACCCTTCTCCAAAAGGAGGGAGGGTTGTTACAGCAATTTAAAAATACAGATTCAACATCATTTTAAGGCAAGGACAGTCGAGAGAAGTGTTCAGAAAGTAGCTTCCAGCGTGTCCAATGCAGTGGAGTTTATTTCCAAAGGCTGTTTTAACTCTTCTATGTGTGTTTGTTCGCAGGCTCCACCGGGCCCAGTGTGCAATTAAACAGACTCAGGTAACTGTTCAGAAAATAGGAAGGGAAATTGAAGAGAAACTGAGGCTTACGTCGACGAGCAAGGAGCTGGTAGGTTTCCGGGATGTATTTGTTTCTCTCACTTATTGCAAATGCTCTGAGTAAAGCATTGATGGGTTCATATAATTGGAGAGCTTTCAAAATCTGAAGGGAGTACCTTGTTAGAGAGGTGTGAGCAGTTGTTAGGGGAACTTCGGAGCAGGCCCTCCCTGTGCCTAGGTCTCAGCTAATGTAAGAATGATCTGGTAGATAGAACCCCACTGCTGCTCATTCTGTGGCCCTTATTCGCAATTTATGCATGCTCTAGTTATCTCTCGCTTGGATTACTGCAATGCTCTCTACGTGGGGCTACCTTTGAAGGTGACCCGGAAACTACAACTAATCCAGAATGCGGCAGCTAGACTGGTGACTGGGAGTGGCTGCCGAGACCACATAACACAGGTCTTGAAAGACCTGCACTGGCTCCCAGTACGTTTCCGAGCACAATTCAAAGTGTTGGTGCTGACCTTTAAAGCCCTAAATGGCTTCGGTCTAGTATACCTGAAGAAGCGTCTCCACCCCCATCGTTCTGCCCGGACACTGAGGTCCAGCGCCCGAGGGCCTTCTGGCGGTTCCCTCTTTACGAGAAGCCAAGTTACAGGGAACCAGGCAGAGGGCCTTCTCGGTAGTGGCGCCCGCCCTGTGGAACGCCCTCCCTTCAGATGTCAAAGAGAACAACAACTACCAGACCTTTAGAATACAGTACATCTGAAGGCAGCCCTGTTTAGGGAGGCTTTTAATGTTTAATAGATTATTGTATTTTAATGTTCTGTTGAAAGCCGCCCAGAGTGGCTGGGGAAACCCAGCCAGATGGGTGGGGTATAAATAATAAATTATTATTATTATTATTATTATTATTATTATTATTATTATTATTTGAAGCCAACCATTTATTTATTTTTGTATTTAGGTCTTGATTACCACTTAGGAGGCCCCAATATAATGGAATTTGAGGTGCCTGGCTTGAGTGGGGCCAAACATGCAAAGTTACAAACCTGTAACAAATGAAATTCAGGAATATATTTACAAAAGTTAGGAAATGCAAACAGTAAAAGGTTTGGGGAATCTTAGTCTGTGGAGTACAGAGATGCTCAACCAGTTTTCTCATACTTTGTGCAGACAACCTCTTCCCTGATAAGTTAGGAGTGATTTGATCTGCAGCGACGAGTTTTTCACGTGCAGGAGAAATCACTTGACGTCTTCATGTAACAATTACAGTTGTATGGACTTTCTCAAGCACTGTCACTCTTGCGTGTAACTCAACCCCCTTTTTATTATTAAATGGAAATATTTGTCTGGAAAGTCCCAACGTCTTGATGTATTGGATTAAGCCTAAATTGCTGAGAGGGAAAAACCAAATTAATAGGCCTCCTAATGCTCTGCAGTTGTAAAGCATCAACGCTGGCTCTGTGGCGAACGAGCAAAAAGTGGCTGCCAGGAAAAACAAACTCTTGCAGATTGGGATTAATGAGCTACCAGTGGAAAGTGTGGTGAACCTTGTAATTGTTTGGGCCGAGTGTAATAGCTGAGCTTGCTGACGCTCCAAGCTTTTGAGGATGAGCAAAATGCATGTAATGACTTCTCGGGCACAGTGACAAACATTTTAATTGTCAACTTAGGCTCAGTTTTTTTTTTTTTTTTTTAAAGAAGAATTTGGAACAAAGCGATCTGTTGGCACCGACTAATGTCAAAGGGCTCAGCATGGTCTAGAATGGGGACCAGTATAGCTAGTGACTTAATTTGGAAATTTATATTGGCACAGCCTGGCGGGCACCTGGTGCCTCGTATCAGTTTTAAGAAGCCAATCTGCTCGTATCCCATTCTCTTCATGATGTTATGCTTGGTTCGGATTGGGGAGTCCTGCATTTTATTTCAGTGAGGTTCTCCAACGAGTCTGGAAGGCTTGACGCATAATGGAAAATTGAAGTCCTTCATAAAGCTGGCTTTAAATGATGAGGAACATGGGGAGTTCCGCTATCTCTCTAGCCAGAGGATTACTGTACCGTTGTGTGCCTCTTTCAGCACTGAACTAATTTTCTTCCTTCGGCCCCAGTGCCTTGTGTCAAGGCAATCAAGCCTTCTCCACTGGGTTTACATGCAAGTTGGGAACAGAGCATAGATGCATATTCACAACAAGCCCATAAATCAAATCTACAAATAGCATAACAAAAGCCACATTTCCTTATCACTTTGAATAACTCTTCTCCGCGTTCGCTTCGGTCCCCAAGGTAAAGTGAAGCCTGTCATCTTTATGTTGGCTTGTGAACTGCTTGGAATGGGAACACGTCAGGCAATCCTGCCTTTGTACAGGCAGGCAGGCAGGCAGGGAAAGGATATCGATAGCTTAATCTCTGAAGAGATTCGTGGACTGCGAAAGCCTCGTGCTTTGCTCAGGCTGCACTGGGAGAAAATGTAGTTGCAGGGGTTGCAAAATGCGGCAAGAGGCAGAGATCTCAGACTTTGCCTGGAGTTTTGTCATTAATGAAGACCGCTCGACGGGAGCGCCCAAATTGCAGGTGTGCTTGGGCAGCAGCTTTAGCACGTCATGCATTGAGCTGTCCATTGGGGAGCCCTGGGATTTTCTTCACCCCCCTGAGGCTCCCAGTGCAGCCCTTTCAGGGACTGCATCACTTACTTACTTATTTACTTACTTACTTATTTATTTTTATTATTTTCAGCTTGTCTTCCTGCCTTTCCATGCGGGATGCCCAGGGCGGCTTACAATAAAATAATTAAACAGCAATATTGTAACAGTCAAATAACAATGGCCAGTTAAAATCACATTGAGTTGTAAACATAATGTTTAAATCAGGTTAAAAAGGCATGGCAGCAGATAAGAAAATAAATCTGCTCGCTATGGTCTGTATCAGGGGTCAGCAAACTTTTTCAGCAGGGGGCCGGTCCACTGTCCCTCAGACCTTGTGGGGGGCTGGACTATATTTTAGGGGGGGAAATGAACAAATTCCTATGCCCCACAAATAACCCAGGGATGCATTTTAAATAAAAGCACACGTTCTACTCATGTAAAAACACCAGGCAGGCCCCACAAATAACCCAGAGATGCATTTTAAATCAAAGGACACATTCTACTCATGTAAAAACATGCTCATTCCCAGACCATCCGCGGGCTGGATTTAGAAGGCGATTGGCCCGTATCTGGCCCCCGGGCCTTAGTTTGCCTACCCATGGTCTGTATGAATGAAAATTGGGTTTATTATTATTATTATTTACTGGACCAGGCATCCCCAACCTGTGGTCCTCCAGGTGTTTTGGCCTACAACTCCTATGATCCCTAGCTAACGGGACCAGTGGTCAGGGATGATGGGAATCGTAGTCCAAAACATCTGGAGGGCCGAAGGTTGGAGGTGCCTGTACTGGACGATGACATCATTGAGGGGCTAGACAGGCTTTATGATCCCGGTGTCCTTCTGTCGTGAGATTATTACTAGCCTTGATAGCTGTTGCATTGCAGGAGGCTCTGCTGCTCCCAAGCCTTGACATCTTGTAGTCCAAGTCGGGTTGACTTTGGCTTTGCATGGGTGCTTTCAAGAGAGCCTCTTGAGAATTTGCTCTGACCTCTTCACAAATGGCTCTCTCAACCCTCAAGCTTTTCTGAGCCTATCATGTTGTGTTCAGTGCAGTAGTCCAACCAGAAGCCTAGAATCATAGAGTTGGAAGGGACCCCGAGGGTCATCTGTTTCAACCCCCTGCAATGCAGGAATCTCATCTAGATCATACATGACCGATAGCCATCCAGCCTCTGTGTCAACATATTTGCTGAGCAGCCCTCTTATTGATTTATTTAATAGAAAAAAGAGAGCGAGTGTTTACAGTTGAAGATTTTGGTGCTTCGGAATGAGCTAGAAAGGCAGAAGAAAGCCCTGGGCCGGGAGGTTGCCTTACTACATAAGGAACAAAGTGCGCTATTTGACAGAGGTAAGTGTGAATTTCTATTTCAGTTATATATTACAACTCTATACCCTGTTTCCCCTTTTTTAATACGTAGTCATAAAGTAAGCCATGGCAGGGTTTTTTTTACCTTTGTGAGAAGTAAGACGTACCCCAAAAGTAAGCCGTGGTGCCGCCATTGTTCCTGTCGCCTCCTCAGCCCCTCCTGCATGCGCAGGGAGCCAGCGAACCAGTGAGAGGCACGGGGGGGGGGACGCGCCTCTTGCAGAGTTCTGCCCTGCCTGCTTAGCGCGCAGGGAGAGGCGCGCGGGGGGGGGGGAGACGCCTCTTCCTGCCCCGCCTGTTCCCCCTGCGCAGGGAGCCAGCGAACCAGCGAGAGGCGCACGGGGGAAACACGCCTCTTGCGGAGTTCTGCCCTGCCTGCTCGGCGCGCGGGGGGAGGCTGTACCGTACCATACTGACATAATAAAAATAAGACATCCACCCGAAAATAAGCCACCCTGTGTTTTTTTGAGGAAAAAAAAATTATAAGACGGTGCCTTAAAAAGGGGGAAAGACGGTACTGCACGTACAACCAATTTAGCAGTTGCCTTCCCATGAAAAGTAGGTGATCAAAGAAGGATGAGCCATCGGAGGAGCTTGATCTGTAGTTGAGCAATGGGTTACTCCTATTGAGAAGTAGCTTTGTAGGATGAGGTGGGACTCTATTGGCCCCTTGTTTGCTGAGTTGATAGCCATCTGCAGTGGTGGTGCTGTAGCACAGGGAGGGCAGGTCAGTGACTCCCCGCTTTGGCAAGCTGCCACTGTGATGCAGTTCTTCATTTTAGAGCTGTAGCTCTTTCCAACCAGTTGTCTTAAGGTACCTGTGAGGTCTTCTGTTGATTTATTATGAGCTCTGAAGAAGGAAGAGCACACCAATGATGCAATTAGGGGAGATCACAACAACTAGCAAAAAGCTTGCATAGTGTCCTGGGTTCAGCTCCTTCCTCAGTGATGCATTTAGGTGTTCTCCAAAAGATGGGTTCACACTTGTGGTAATAGAGATGGTTCTAAGGTGTTTGGCAACAAGAGGCATTCCTTAAATCCATATGTCATAGTTTTGCTTTCTTTATAAATACTCCAAAAATAGTGTTGCGATTGTTGCCAGTATTTAGTGCTGAAACCCACAAAAAGCAAATCAGATGCTTTCTTTCAAAAATGTCCCTGGTAGGAAATGCGTTTGAGGAAGAATATCAGAAGCTCCGACTGGACAAAGAACCCTTGCAAGAGTTGAGAAAAGAATGCACTGCTAAGAGGTAAAAGGAGTTTCAGTCTTTTTGGTCGTTTAACCGTCATAGTTGGATTGGTTGTAGTAGTGAAATGCTGACCTTATCTTTCATTTGTCGGATTTCTACCCTGCCCTTCCTTCCAAAAAGGAGCCAACAACAGAAAAATGCTATACACAATAAGAGTTCAAGCAGCACTCAAAAGAGCATTAAAAGACAACTGTTAATACCTTCACTGCAAATAGCAGCAGCAAAACTAGCTCTCAAAGGCCTGGGCAAATAAAAAGGGTTTAACATTCTGCCAGAATATGGGAAGTCTGGGGGATTGTCTGACTTCTCCTGGAAGGGGCACCACCACAGAGAATGCTCTGTTTCTTGTCACCATCCTTCTGGCCACTTCAGCAAGTGTGGTCTCTCCCCCGATAGGAAACTGTGGGTTGCAAGGTACTGGAAAAGCAGCTCTTCACAAGTATTGCGTCCCATGCATACCAGTACTAGCAGTGAACTGATTGTAGCTAGGCATAGACATTCCTTGCCATGGAGGCCATTTGGGCCTCCAGTAATAACTTGGAATGTCCTTGCTCTTTCATGGGGAATACTCCCCCATTGATTGACAGACCTGGGGAATGCTTCTATAACAGCACCTCCATTTTCTCCATGCTAACTGGAGCATTATCCCAGAGAATTCAGGAATTCCCCAGATTCGATAAGTCTCAAAGGATGGAGTGCAGTAATAAGTCCTCACACCTGAGGGAGCTGTCCATGGTCAATCCAAACCTGTACCCATGAATCCTGGGTTGAAAATTATCCTTTTCAGTTTATACTTGTTGGTTATGACACTACATATTGAGAGTTGTGGGGTGAAAGACTGGACATTTTGCGGATTCTGTAGTTGGAATGGTGATTGGAGGAGGTGAAGCAAATGAGCTGACAGATTCACTAATTCTTCATTTGCCCGTGTGTGTGTGTCACACATGGGCAAATGAAGAATTAGTGAATCTGTCAGCTCATTTGTATGTCACACACACACACACACACACACACACACACACACAGGAGTGTCTTGCTGATGAGTTCTCGTGACTGACAGGGGGGACATAGCAGTTGTTGCTACCACCAACTAGGAATCACCTCTGGTCCGTTGAGCTCGTATCTAGTTCTGTCTGTGAGTCCGCTCCATAGAGGAAACTTTTAATGAGTCAATGTGTTTGCTGTCCTCAAACTTGTTAAGTCAGAGATCTCACCAGGTCTTGTAACCTTAAGATGATTCTCTAGTCCCAATGGGTGACACTGCTGCAAGCTCATTCACTCAACAACAACAAAACCCCACACCCCTGGTTGTGTGAGCTTTCAGTAGCAATTAGTTCCTCTGCCTGCTCCTGTATAGGAGAAAGCAGATACAAAGGAAGGGGACTTCATTTTGGCTGGAGGAGTTGCTGAAACAAACACCTGTCATCTTTCTCTAATTGTGCCAATGTATCTTACACTTTTATTGAAGGTGGCTCTCCTTTTTAGTCGTGTATATGTTGCACTATAATCTGTCAGTACTGTGAATGTTAAACATAGTTAAAACTACTACTACTTTATGGGGCATTGGGAATAATGTGTGTTGACCCTTCAGGTATTCATTCAACTTTTGTCTTTTTCATCAGAGAGCAATTCTTGAAGACCAATGCACAGCTGACCATCAGATGCAGACAATTACTTTCAGAGCTTTCCTATATTTACCCTATTGATCTGGTGAGTTTCACATTCTCCAGTAACACCAGCTTCAGAAGCTGTAGTCGGGATACCACATTCATTTGTGGAACCGTTGGCATGTTGTCAGGGACCTGACCTCGCGCAAGGCACGGAAGCGAAGCCTCTCCTGGGAAGCAGTTCAGAGTCCAGCGGGGACAGTAAGGAGAGCCCCAGTGGTGATGAGCAGGAACTGCCAGGAAGTGCGGTGGAGCTGAGGGCTAGGGATGTTGGCAGAGCCTCAGCACCACCTGAGTGGTCTGAGAAGCAAAGCGGTCAGCTACTTCCGTCACCCCAAATGCGTAGGGGGGGGAAGCGTAAGGAAAGGAGGCGGCGCTTTGGGATACCGAAACTCTTATGTTGGGGGAGGAGTAGGCGAAAGCCACTCCCGGATTCTGGAACCGACTCAAGTGGACATGAATCTTAACGCTCTGATGTACAGAGTCTGTAAATAAAGTTATTAGCCTTAAAGAAACGGAGGTTTCTGGCTCTTTACTCTCGAGGAGACAACCCCGAGCCCTTACAGATGTCAAACCAAAGATATTGTAGTTTCCTATAGATAGGCCCCCACCTATAGCATGTGTAAGGCTCCAGTTTCAGCCTCTACCATCTCCAGATAAAAGGAACTTTGATCACAGGGCTGGAAAAGAACTGTGCTCAATGCACTGGGGAACTGCTGCCACCTGAAGCAGACATACTGAGGAGCCTGAGATCATAGAATCATAGAATCATAGAGTTGGAAGAGACCACAAGGGCCATCCAGTCCAACCCCCTGCCAATGATCAATGATCCCTCTGTTAAGGGTATGGCACGATGTAGCAATCACACCCTGTTGAGTGACGCTGGGGACATAGGCTAGGTCCCTTAAAATATTCTGCACTAGGATTCTCCTGTAGGCCCACCTTCAGTTCTCAGAAGCAAATAATACCTTTAGGCCAGGCGAGTGTTTATGGGGCCATCTATATAAGTAATGAAGGCAGCAAGCAAAACGCAGAGCGGTGCAGGCTGCTGTCAAATCAGGAATGTTAAAGTGAAACGTGGCTTTTGATTTCTTCTGACTAGCTTTCCCACTAAACATTCATGGCACATATTCGAAGACCTGCCTGCTTCCATTACATGCTCAGATTTTGATTCTGTTGTTTACAATTTGGGTTTTTTATTCTCGCATGGGCACTCTTCCAACCTCACTTTCTGCTATTAAATCCACAGAATGATCAAAAGGATTATTTTATTTGTGGAGTCAAGTTGCCCAATTCTGAAGACTTTCAAGGTAATTGGCTATTTACCTGCTTGCTTTTGATACCTAATTGCCCTGTGCAGGCACGCCAGCAGAGAAACCCAGACAGCAAATTTCAGTTGGGGGGAAATGCCAGTGTTTCGGAGGAGACAGTTTTCAAATGAATGTTCCTAACAGCTCCATGATGGGTATCCACATTTTAAGAAAACAAATTTAAATAGTGAATTTAATTTGATTTCTTGCAGTAATTTGCCCATTTTTGCAAGCCCATCATTGTTGCTACTTGGCAGCATTACAACATTACTTACTAGCCCAGATTTCCATATGAACCTTCGTTACATTGCAAAAGAAAGAAGAGTAGTAGTGATTTTTTTCCCTAAAACTCCTCCCCCTTGTCACATAGACGTCACTTTTCTTATCCATGGTATAGATTGAGCATCAGTTTAGATGATTGAATTCTGAGTTAGCTGTGTGTCAAAGATCTACCAAACTATCGTGTGGCGTGGCTCTTCTCTGACCTTAATAAAGGTTAGATGCTAATGTGCACCCAGATGTAGCTGTCTAAACAGGGGGTATCTTATGCACCAATTTAAAATCTTCATAAATAAATACTATTCCTTGCTCTATTATAATCCTGTCCAAACCCTTGTGTCAAGAACTTTTTAACAGCCCATTTTTTAGGTTGTCACAGTTTGCTGGTGCCCGTGAAGTGATTACAGTTCTCAGCAAACTTGTCACATAGAATTAGGTTAGCTGCCCCTACGGCATAGCTGAAAATTGAATGTGGTGAAACGAAATTGGCAGGTTGCATTGAAAGAGTGCCTTTCGTATGATTTCCTGGAAGTTAACGCCAGACAGGTTGTGGAAATTTAAATTCAGGCAGGAGAAGATGGGGTTAATTCATGACACCAAAATAGTTTGCTGTAATGAAATACATGTTTTCCCCTCCCCCGTTTTATATAAAGGGGGCGATCTCTCCACCCCCCTGAGTTTGAATGTCTTGTCTCCGCTTACCAAAAGCTTGGCATGAGTTCATGGAAGCCGGGTGTGACTGATTCTAAGAAAGCCTAAAAAAAATGGGAAAGCAGAATCTCTTTTTTTCTTTTTAAAAACCAAATGCATGGGAGATGAGAACATCTGTAAGCCAGGATAGTTAGCTCATGTGCCCTGATGGGAAGGAGTGGGAGAGCAGGAGATATTCTCTCAGGGTTCTGAAGTGTGGGCTGAAAGAGCTATTCTCCCCTCTCTCCCCCAGAGGAGTTCGGACGTATGGGTTAAGGTGAGAGTGAGGGCTTCGAGCTGGTGGGGAAGAGTCGGTTAGGCTGGAAGTGGGGGGAACTTCCACTTGGTGACAGATGTGTCGAAAAATACGGTATCAGAAGAGGTTGGGTGTGATCATCCTTGGCGTCGAATCAAGAGGTGGCTGGGAGGGTCTGGGAAACAACACAACCTTGACCCCTCCATAGTACCATTGAATTGGAAGGAACCCCCAAGGGTCATCCAGTCCAGCCCCGTGTCTATCGGCTCATTTCCCCCCCCCTGCAGTGTTAATTGCCCCAGTTAAAAAACACACAACAGAGTTGAAGAGCTTTGTGCAGTAAGAAATAGCCAATTCAAAGCATGGCAATGAGCCACCGTTTGGACCTAAATAGGGTGAAGTGACTCTGAACTGTGTGCTTGCTCTCCTTTACAGCAAAGGATGATGGCAGCAATGCTGTCGCTTTGGGCTACACTGCTCATTTGGTCTCCATGATTTCCTTCTTCCTGCAAGTGCCACTCAGGTATCCAATAATTCACAAGGGCTCCAGGTCTGCAATCAAAGATAATATTAACGATAAACTGACCGAGAAAGAGAGAGAGTAAGTGTATTTTATTTTATTTTTTTGTTTTTGTGGTGGGGGCTGTCAAATCTTGGTCAGAGTAACTTATTTTTCACACACGATCTGATGCACTTCGTAGAGTCCCTCCAAAATTGTGGCTGATGCCTTGCTTCGTTCTATTGTCTCCCGTGAGATGTTGGGACCAGATAACATTAGCACCCAGACTTGGCAGAGCTGGCTGTTTCAAACAGTGTTTCCTTCAAACGTAAATTCAAACCATTTCCTTACATACATGTTTCTCTTCGACATTTGAGCCACTTAGAGCGCATGCAAGGAACCTCAAAGCTGGCTTGCTCCAGCCTGCTCAAGTGTGAATAATGTTTCTGTTGTCCTTGGACTGGACAGATTCTGGGTTCCATTCCATTCCCAATTCTCTCATGAGGACACAACATGATAGTCCCAGGTATGCTGCCATGGGATTCTCGGAGGAAGACCAGGGTTACAAATGTGATATTAACTGTTTGCCAAACGGGTGGTGCTATGGTCTAAACCACTGAGCTTCTTGGGCTTGCCGATCAGAAGGTCGGCGGTTCGAATCCCCGCAACAGAGTGAGCTCCCGTTGCTTGGTCCCAGCTCCTGCCAACCTAGCAGTTCGAAAGCATGCCAAAAATGCAAGTAGATAAATAGGCAGGAAGGTAAAGCGTTTCCGTGTGCTGCTCTGGTTTTGGTGTTCCGTGGCGCCAGAAGCGGCTTAGTCATGCTGGCCACATGACCCGGAAAAACTGTCTGCGGACAAACACCGGCTCCCTCGGCCTGTAAAGCGAGATGAGCGCCGCAACCCCAGAGTCATCTGCGACTGGACTTAACTGTCAGGGGTCCTTTACCTTTACCTTTTAAACAGCCTTTTAAAATCTATTGAACACAAAGAATGAATCAATAAAACTGTTTATTATATTACATTATGTTTATTATATAATCATATAACTGAAGGCAATTGCAGTCTCTAAAATACTTTAAATCCCATGTTTAAAATGGCCAGATTGTCTGTGGACCTGAGGTTCAACCTATTTTCTGCCTGTCGGAATGTTTGCAAACATTCAAACTGCTCCAGAGTAAGCTTTCTGCGGGAGAGTGTAAGATCAGAGGTTGTGTGTGCTGTCGAGAAAGGATATGAAGGCACAGGGGGGGTGGGGTGGAGATGATTTTAAAAGAAGTCGCTTCCAATAAACCTTTCTAGAAAGGTTTCAGTTGCTTCCATGTGTTTCATAAATCACTGATGCAGCGCTATAAAGAGCAAAAGTGTTTTTTGTGTGCTTTTAGCAAAAATGCTTCATTTCCATAAAATAGCACTCACCACCACCAGGCTGATTTGCAGGATTGCCTCACCCTTCGTTAAAGTGCTTTGTGTACTGTTGAGCAGAGCAAGTATCATTTTGCTGTTTATTGGCAGCCATGCTAAATATTTCTTTCCTTAGAATGGTTGGATTTCCCCTTTAACCACATATTTATAGTGAAGGCTAAAGTCAAGCGTGTGAGCCAAGGCAGGGTCATTCTTTCCTCACAACTTACACCCCATCCGCTGGGATCACCCGCCTTCCTCTAGCCTCCAATGGACTGGATGTGCATCAGAGAAAACAAATACACGCCACAGAAGAAGGAAAAATTCCTAGGGTTACCAGTCAACTTTCCCGATGGGAAACACCTTAATAGGGTGATCCTGGAGTTTGGGAGAAATGCATGCACTGAGTTTTCCAAGAGGGAATCTTCAGAGCGAGGAGGCACTGCTTTATGCTAGTCTTGTGTTTTAAGATAGAGTTGCCCTCCTGATGTTTTCGGACTGAAACTCCCATCATCCGTGGCCATTGACCTTGCAGGCTGGGTCTGATGGGAGTAGGAGTCCAACAAGATCTGGAGGGCATCACATTGACTATCCCTGTTTTAAGAGCATAAGAGCCTTTCTGGTTCAGACCGAAGGCCTACCCAGACCAGAACCCTGTATCCCAGAGTGATTAACCATATGTGTCACTAGGGTAGATCTTGATGGCCTGAAAAGAGTGGAGAAATGCGATGCACGTTACCTGGAAAAGTTGCTACCTGCCCTGTTAACGTTGCTAACCCGAGTTCTTAGCTGGACAGCATACTGTGGTGACTGGCCTTGTGTTTATCTCAAGCCCAGCCCATGTTGCAGCATGGTGTTACTGTTAGCATTTACCCTGCCTGGGGCAGGTTGTGAGACTGCCCCAAAGCCAGAGCAAAGCCAGGTGCGCATATCCCCGGCTACTGAGAGTCCAGTGGCGCAGTAATATGTGATTGTTCCCAGATTGAAGAACAACATACACAAGCCATTAATAAGGCTAAAACTAATTCATTCTTTAATAGTGCAGAGAGATTCTCTGCTGCCAGCCTGTTTACACGGAGCTGCCATAATGCCGTCCTTCCAGCTTGAGGACTAGCCAGAAGAGAGAGTACAAAAGTACAGAATACAACAGTACAGTGAATACATAAACATTCCATGTAGGAAAGATAAGACAGCTTTCTCACGGTTTAGTGAGCCAGGCAAATGTTATACCATCCTCACTGCAGCTGGAGCCGCTTGGCTTGGACAAAAATCACAACAGTTACTGCACTGTGGAAAGTTGGGAATGAAAAATGGCATCAAAAGAATTGATAAGGTCCATCAGCTGCTTGTCTTGAATACCATCCACACATGGCAGAAGAATGTCATAGTGTGAATAGCAAGCTTGGTGTGGGTCAGGTTTGGTGGGCAAAGGCTGAACAGTGCCTTGGCCAGCAGGGTTAAAAACATTAGAGGAAAACCTTCCAGACTCTCCCACGTTCTGGCCAAGAGCAGCCACTCTTACTCTAGAGGGCAGCTTGGTGGCTGTCTTAAAGCAGAATGTTTGGGCTGACAGCTCTGGTGGCACTTTAGCAAGGCTGGGCGATAAAGCTAGTGAGAGACTATAATGGGGGTCTGTTGCTTGCAAATCTCCGTAACTTCTAGAGATGAAATATGGTATGAATTATTGTGTGCTACTGGTTGCTGTACAGCCCTCTCAGATCATATGCAGAAGTTTAAGATTCCTTAATGGGCAATTCATGATAAAGTTAGCTGCAAGCCTGGCTTCCATTTTTATATTGCATGTCTGTTGATGTAATATTACAAGGCTAATTTCTTTCATAAATTTCTCAGCCTCTCCATGTTCATAGGCCACTATGTGCCTCGGGGGGTGGGAGTCATTTTCATCAAGTACTTTACACACATATATATTTGCTATATTTCCTTGTTAACGGCTCCTCATAAACTCTAGGAAATTTACTTAAGACTACACCCCTGCTGCTAGTTGATTGGGGGTCTTTTCCACAGCTAAATTTTTGTTTCTGCTTGTCTACAGCCTACTTTGTTTTTGTACTGGCTAAACAACAACAAAACTAGTTAGAAGTGGAATTTGGTGCATATGCACATTGTTGGCATTGGATTAAAACGGGGGTAGCTGAACTTTGACTCTCCAGATGTTGCTGGAATACAACTCCCATTGCCTCTGACCCTTGGTCATGCTGGTGCAGGCTGATGGGGGTTGGATTCCAGCAACATCTTGTTGGTTTGCAAGGGGGGGAAATGGTATCATGAAAGGAGAATTCCCTGGATGCCAAGATCCAGGTTTGGGGCAAGTACTCAGGTGAGAGAACCCCAGCAGAGATTTAAAATCACAAAATATGCAGCAAAGTAAAGTGTGGAAATATAGGCTGTTAGAAGAGAAGACTTGCTGGAAAAGACCCTGATGTTGGGAAAGATGGAGGGCACAAGGAGAAGGGGATGACAGAGGATGAGATGGTTGGACAGTGTTCTCGAAGCTACCAACATGAGTCTGACCAAACTGCGGGAGGCAGTGGAAGACAGGAGTGCCTGGCGTGCTCTGGTCCAGGGGGTCACGAAGAGTCGGACACGACTAAACAACAACAGCAACAGCAACAACAGACTTTTAAAATATGTGCTTGTGAGTTCCATCAAAAGTTTTCCTCTTCCCCTAGTATAGAAAAAGACCACCCGTTTGGCAAGTTAAAAACTGGTTTACTTGTAAACTCTTCAAAGATCAGGTTCATGTGCTTTTCCATGCGTCAGTCAGAAAACACAGATAGTAAAACTTGGCTTAGTTATAATGGTGAAAGTTCCTAAATTGGTATAGGAACACAAGAACGGCTTATAAGAGCCATGTGGTCTGACCTGCACTAACCAGCTAAAAACCTCTTCACTTGCTGAGCTTCTCAGATAGGCACAGGTACAACAATAGGCTTGATTATCTTCCTCTCATGGTGATGGAGAGTGACCTAGCTAAGCTTGGCAAGGACAGCTTACTCTGTGTTATTAACCCCTTCGTGCATTAATTAGACAAGCATGTTGGTTAAATGAGACTGGTTATCCCACATATCTGTAAGACTACAAGTTAGTCCCTCCTGCATTAAAGTTCGACAATGTGGCAGGATGCAATGGCACAAGCAAGGGATTGCAAAAGATCCTCTCTCCGCAACAGAATCTGCATTGTTGGTTGCAGTACTCCGTTCTCTTGGAACGCAAGGGGATATGGCTCTGAAGGTACAAGATGGAGCATTATGAATCTCTAGAGGATGCTTCTTTTATAGAACATGTGTCACAGCCAATTCACTTCCCAGTCTAGGAAGTCTCTGCCACTCTGGCCTCCAAGCTGAGTGGTGTCCAGTGGCTATCCAGTCCATCAGATTTATTTTCCAACCAAAAGGGTGAAGAGTTGCCCGTCCTCAGGTATGAGGAATAATCAGATGACAAATAGATTGCCCAGCGGCAGTATTACAGTGGACTAACATGTACCGTATTGGCCCGAATATAAGCCGCACCCGCAAATAAGCCATACCTTTAAAATTCGGGGGGGGGGGGAGGGAGAGAGACAATACCCGAATATAAGCCGCTCCCTTAAAATTCTGCAGGCATTCACACCTATAAATGGCAGGTGTAGAAGAAAATCCTACAGCGATATCGTAAAAGCCATTTTTTAAAGGTTGCGATTTTAAGCCGCACTTTAACTTTTCATGGTCGGAATTTGGTAAAAGTGTGGCTTATATTCAGGCCAATACAGTAATATGTGGGATAAATACATCTGAGTAACTTAAGAATCTGCTTGTTCTATTTTCAGACGTCATAAAACCTTTCCTAGTGTGAGAGGTGTATGCGCATTGTGGTGATTCTTTTCTAGTCTTTCTCATTCTGGGACTTAACTTTTTCTTCTGTGAGGATCTCTGTCCGTATCTTCTAGTCTCGCGTTGCTTCATCTCCTGTGTGCGGAGGCAAACCTTAGCTTGACTATTCCTGCCTGCTGTATCTGTGACCCATATAACACCTATTGCACATGACACCTCTCTGGTTTGCTTCATACGTTACATTGTATTTCCTTGTTTGGAAAGACAGTGTGCGGCGCCATGATCGGCATCTAGGAACAGATGCATGTGTTGGCTTAGGTGAGTGAACGCTCATGTGTCCGACTTCCTTTCCTGCCCATTGATCTGATGCATCACGAGAGCACCAGGCCACACAGCTCCATAGGAGAAGGGGACTTGCTGATGGTGTTTATTCTGAGTACAAGTAGCTTCAAGTTACTTGAGTCAGCTCTGGAAAATGTTATGGAAACCTAAGTCTTCTACTTAATATTTTTATTATGTATTAAAACAATAATACACTTTAACTCTGCTATGGTAATGGAAGTATTCTTTCAGTAGTTCTGAAATCTCGGGAGGCGGGGGGGGGGGGGTGGCGTGTGTAAAATAATACGCCTCCAGCAGACGATGCTCAAGGGCACGTATAATATATCAAACCAAAAACAACGTGACTGTGGCCTACTTAACCCTAGTTTGTAAAATTCTTCCATAATCTAAGCAATCACTCACAGTATCAATACTACTAATCAGGAATTATAGCAATTTTCAAGTGAGTCCAAATTTCGTACTTAAGTAGTTTTAACCCTCGTGACCTTTCAGGGATTAGGTATTTCAACTATATCCGGTCTCTTGTAGACTTGAAATGAGCTCAGGCTTTCCCAAGCTTCATGGGTAATTAGGTCAATTGGCCGAGTCCCCAGAATTCGACCACTCTAATTGATATAATTCGAGCGTGTGCTAGTGAGTATTCCTGAACTGTTGGCTTCTCATTTAGAGTTGAGGGCTGGCTCCCTTTTGCTGCAGGGGTCTTAACTAGTGCTGCACCTTAAGAATACTACGACATCTTATGAAGAACAGTTTTAAAATTTAAGTGGAAGGCACTATTTTTAGAGGAAGCCAAGAGGATTGCTTTGCCATTGCCATTCAAGCTGGCCACCTAGTTGCAGACTGCATGCCTAGGCAACATGCTGATACGTGATTAATGACCCACAACTAAGTTGGCTTGTTATAGATAGATGTGCTTTGAGCATGTTTTTGGCTGTGGCTCAACTGTTATGGGCCTAGAGGGTCAGAAAGGAGGCTCCACATCCAGTTTTCAAGCTAGAATTACTTAAAGCTGTGGCTCTGAAGTACTCTGTAGTCTAGGGTGAGAATGAACAACCATCCCTCGCTGGCAACCATGTTAGCTGAAGCTGATGGGAGTCTAGAGGACTTCAGGTTGCCCACATTCTAGTCACTGAAGAGTAGCTGTTGAGGCTGGATTTCTCCCACCTATTTTGTGAGCTTGCTTTGTGGCCTTGGGGTAAGTCACATGTTTCAGCTCTAGATTTCTATCTGTATAATGGAGACCAGCGCGAGACAAGCAAGATGTTGTTCTTCAGTCGTTCAGTCGTGTCCGACTTTTCGTGACCCCATGGACCAGAACACGCCAGACACTCCTGTCTTCCACTGCCTCCCGCACTTTGGTCAGACTCATGTTGGTATCTTCGAGAACACTGTCCAACCATCTCGTCCTCTGCCGTCCCCTTCTCCTTGTGCCCTCCATCTTTCCCAACATCAGGGTCTTTTCCAGGGAGTCTTCTCTTCTCATGAGGTGGCCAAAGTACTGGAGCCTCAACTTCAGGATCTGTCCTTCTAGTGAGCACGCAGGGCTGATTTCTTTAAAAATGGATAGGTTTGATCTTCTTGCAGTCCATGGGACTCTCAAGAGTCTCCTCCAGTAAGATACAGACTGCAAAGCATTTTACAAATGCAAAATTACTAAATAATGACTTGGTAGTGTTTGGTGCAGTGAAGTTCATGTGTATGTGTCCGTCACTTGCAGAATGGCAACTAAGGTCTTTGTCTACTTTAAAGCAGGCTATATATACAGTGGTACCTCGGGTTAAGTACGCTTCAGGTTGAGAACTCCGCTAAGAACAGAAATCGTGCTCTGGCGGCGCAGCGGCAGCAGGAGGTCCCATTAGCTAAACTGGTGCTTCAGGTTAAGTACGCTTCAGGTTAAGAACGGACCTCCGGAACGAATTAAGTACTTAACCCGAGGTACCACTGTAATTACTTCCAGTTCACCCAGCTCAAAAGCTGCTTTGGGTAAAGTTTTCCCTTCCCAGCTTTTTAAAACTACTATATATTTTGCAGCTGGGGAAAAATTTGCTATGCAGGTCTGATATGGAACACTTTGATCATTTTGGGGAACTCTTTAAGTTCTTTAAGTGTTAGGTAAGGAAAGGAATAAAATTTAAACCCCAAGCGGGAAGTTCAAATCAGAGTTGGAAGGGACCCCGATGGTCATCTAGTCCAACCCCCTGCCATTCAGGAATCCTGCCCACAGCCTTCCCTGAGTGGGCTCAAACCACCAGCCTTCTAGTTAACAGCCAGATGCATGGACCCATTTGAGGATGAGAAAGAGAAAAGGCAAGAAGACTTACCAGGCAGAACAGGAGCCAGCCCAAAATGACACAGATAAAGTTATGGTGCCTGGTGGCACTTGCTAGAACAGGAACAATCTCTCTGCCTTTGTTCCTCACTCCCTCTCTCTCTGTTAGCCAGTTGGGTGTCAAAAGCAAACTACAGGCATACCTCGTGTTGCGTCCGCATGTTGCGTCTCTACGCGTTACGTCCTGCGGAAACCTGGAAGTACTGGAACCGGTTACTTCCGGGTTTCACCGCTTGCGCATGCGCAGAAGCGCTAAATCACACTTCGCGCATGCACAGAAGCGCCAAATCGCGCTGGGCGTCTGCGCAGACACAGCACTTCGAGTTGCAGGCCTTTCACGTTACAGACGGGCCTTTGGAACGGATCCCGTCCGTAACACGAGGTACCACTGTACTTGTTTTCCTGAAGCACAGTAGATGTTGTACATATAACTCATGGGGCTACAGCTGGGAGACATGCAAGGAAACTCGCTACTAACATGTACCTTTTCCTACTTGCAGAGGGATGAATTGCTAGCCATGAGACTACCCAGCCTTTGCACTTTACTGAATCCCAAATACCTCAGTTTCAGGAGGCACCCTAGAAAAGCTCAGTCTAACCATTTTCACCTGGCAGCTCTTACCGTGAATTGGAATGTAATCCTTTCTTTGAGTGCACAGGGCTTCAACTGCTGAAGCTTTCTTTTCAAGATGTGACTGGAAACATTACATTTTCAGCCATTCCACCCCTAGGTTGTGTGTGTGTGTGTGTGTGTGTGTACTTGCAGCTCCTTACTGGGGTTTCTTCAATTCAGTTTGAAATGCAAGCAAAAAGTCTGATTAGAGGAAAATCGGGATCTAAACCACATGTTTTTCATGTCAGATTAGAAACAGGTGGGTACAGTTAAAAATCAATCATTTCCTTAAGCTTAAAAAAGTAGTTTGGATTAAAGGCAGGTGGCTATACATGGACATATGAAAAACCAGTCGCCAACTTATTGGTACATATGAGATTGATCTCTCTGAACACAAAGAAGTTCATAAATCACAGGACTTGGCAATAAAGATGTTTAGGCTTGAGAACCTGGAAGAGCAAACCTTTGTATCTGAAAGGGTTTAAAAAAAAAATAGCACCTAGATCCTTTTTAGCTTCACTTTAACGGTTAACATCTGACTGACCTAAGAGGCCTGTGGAGACTCATTACAGCCTTTTCAAATATTGAAGCTGTCCCGTGATGCTGAACAGGTCAAGATTAGCCCAATAACATCATGTGGCTATGAAATGAAATGGGGGTGTGATTTGGGAAGTGCTTGTCTAAGGTCAGGGAAAAAAAAAAGTGGGATAGGAGAAGCGAGCTTAGTTAACAGGAGATGGATTGTACCAAAGGTATCCTTTTATAGTCATTCTTGGCTTTAAAAGTGTGGCGGCTTAAAAAAGAAAGATTGCAGGATGTTCTTAGTTAATTTCTGCTGCTATGCTAAACTGTTAAGAAATCCTTCTACATTTTGGTTAACACTGAGCTAAGAAATACTGAGCTTATAGTAATGAATCGCTACGCTGCCAGGACAATGCTATTATCCACAAAGTAATAATCCACGAGAAGAAGGAGAAAAATTGAGCCAGCCTAGTCCCGTTGACTTCACTGAATATTTCTCAGGTGAAGTAAGCTTTTTAGATCTTCTGTTTTTAATATTTGGAGCTTGAGAACGCTCCTGGGCAAAACGCATCGCTTTTAAGGGGAAGCAAGTTGTTAGGAAATTGGCTCGCTGCTTCTGCTTCGCATGTGGAGGCTTCAGCTGAGATATTGTCCATTGCCGAAGTTTTGACACTTGATAACAGTTCAAGAATTTGGTATTGGGTTGTACCATAATCATGGGAAGGGATGGGAGATAGGGTGAGATAGATGCTTGCCCACCATAGTGGGGGTTTTTTTGTAGAAATTAGACAAGAGAAGGAATCAGTAGTGTGTATGTGTGTGTGTATATGTGTGTGTGTGTGTGTGTGTGTGTGTGTGTGTGTGTGTATGTATATATATGAATATATATATATAGAGAGAGAGTGCACTAGCATTGGAACATTATCTTCCTTTGTGTTTTCATTCAACTCCCACCAATGTTAGAAACTCAGATATAAAACTTGGGTGCCAACTGGCTCTTTAAACCAGGGTTACATTTGCCAGAACGGAATGTCTAGTTGCCATTTGGGGACCAGATGACTTCAAAGGCATATTTTTCAATACAGTGGAACCTCTGCTCACGACCACAATCCGTTCCGGAGGCCTGTCTGGAAGTCGAAACGGGTCGCTGGGAGAGGCGCCGTTGTGCACAGGCGCAGGTGGCAATTGCCCGCTTCTGCGCATGTGCAAACGGCGGCAAACCCGCTGGTTACTTCCGGGTTTGCCGCGGACGTTGGGCGAAATGGACGCGAGCGGAGGCGGATGTAAGAAGAGGTTTGACTATGACTTTTTGGTTCCTGAAATTCATTCTGATTATGCAGATAATTAAAGCCGATATTCTTAAATTCACTGGGGTTTTCCTTACGTGTTTGATGGAGTGCAGAGGATCGCTAAAATAAACAAAAAGGATATTTTTTTTACCTTAACAATATGAAGCTAACTTAAAATGAAGTAGGAGGAAACGGTTGAGCCCTCTGTATCGTTCGACCATTACGTGTTCTTTTTTTAAAAGCTTTTTGTTTCTAATTGTAGCAAATATCACTCTTCCCCCAGCAACATAGTGAAATACTATCACGTAACAAATTGCACGATGTTTTTAAAGGGCATATTTATTGTCCAGGCTGAATGAATTTTGTGCTATTAATTGTAATTGTATCCTTTTATAATCCAAATCCTGCTACAGTTGGATAAAGTAACTCAGTAGATATAGAAACAAATTCCATGTGATTTATACAACAACAGCAGGCAGTGGAATCTCGCTGCACGTATGTTCATTTTAAAGTGTGTTTTATTTTCCTGCACTGCAGACAGCTTGGATTTATAGAACTATTAAGTAAGGCGAGCTTAGATATATGGTGGTTAGAGTGATTTTATACTTCTCAACTTGAAGTGACCCATTAAGAATTTGAAGTATTGTAAAACTGAGACCTTGACGTTTTGGTGTACTGTAATGACGTCTGCTAAACCTTTGACTTTAATGGCTCTTGTTAGAAATAATATAGTTTTTGTCTTGGTTGCTGTAAAGAAATTGTTTAATAACACACAACTTCTGTCATGCATTACGATCTCATTTCAGAACTGAATTTCTGTTTTAAATTGTAATCCTGCTCTGTCCTGAAGACTCTTAGTAGATCCTGTTGATCAATAGTTTTCTGACGTTTGTAGATATTATTTTTTAAGTTAAGCAAAATTAAAAGCCACTGCACTGAGGACAAAAGAAAGCTTTAGCAATCATGGAATAAGAGGGGAAGTTCTTTAATGGATCAGTAACCGGATAAACCAGGAAGCAGAGAATAGGAATAAATGGGCAGTTCTCCCATTAAGGAATGTGGAAATCAGAATTCCACAAGGATTGGTTTTAGGACCTGTGCCTTTTAGCTTGTGTATAAATTATCTGGAGCATTCAGAATATGCTGTGCCAAATGTTGAGAAACAATCTCTAATCCTACCACTCCTGAATGGAAAAACAATAGATATGAATATGGCAGAGTGATTATTTATTGGAACTAAAACGAAGCAGTCACGGAATTAAAAGACGTCTGCTTCTTGGGAGAAAAGCAATGACAAACCTAGACAGCATCTTAAAAAGTAGAGACATCACCTTGCCGACAAAGGTCCGTATAGTTAAAGCTATGGTTTTCCCAGTAGTAATGTATGGAAGTGAGAGCTGGACCATAAAGAAGGCTGATCGCCGAAGAATTGATGCTTTTGAATTATGGTGCTGGAGGAGACTCTTGAGAGTCCCATGGACTGCAAGAAGATCAAACCTCTCCATTCTGAAGGAAATCAGCCCTGAGTGCTCACTGGAAGGACAGATCCTGAAGCTGAGGCTCCAATACTTTGGCCACCTCCTGAGAAGAGAAGACTCCCTGGAAAAGACCCTGATGTTGGGTCACAAGGAGGGCACAAGGAGAAGGGGACGACAGAGGAGGAGATGGTTGGACAGTGTTCTCGAAGCTACCAACATGAGTCTGACCAAACTGCGGGAGGCAGTGGAAGACAGGAGTGCCTGGCGTGCTCTGGTCCATGGGGTCATGAAGAGTCGGACACGACTAAACAACAACAACAAAACGAAGAAAACAGTACAGATTATTTCAAAACTGGAAGCCTTTTATTATTAGAATAAGGCACTCTTCTTAAGGATGCATCTCATTTCTTTTTTTACAAATGGCTGCCCAGAGTGACTGAGGAGACCCGGCCAGATGGGCGGGGTACAAATAATAAATTATTATTATTATTGTTTCATTTGTAATTTTTGCATTTAATTTTTGTAAATAAAAACTCAAACATGAGTGTGAGATGGAGCTTGACTCCTCTGCTTCCCTTTTCTTCCCAGCACCTTCCCAACACAAGTTCCTCTCACCCTCCCCCCCCACCAACCATGCAGTGCAATTCTATGCATGTCTACTGAAAAGTGAATCCCATTTAGTTCAATGGGGTTCGCTGTTGCGTAAATAGGTATAGGATTGCATCTTAATAGTCTGTTCATTTATTTACATCTCTTTCCCACCTTACTTCTGTAATTCATAACACTGACTCTGCGTGTGTCTTGTTTTAAAAATCTGCAATGGCCCTTAGTTCAGAGCTGGGCTGAGTTGGTTAAATTTTACCATTTCTGGATTTATTTATTTTTTCAAAGTTTGAATGCACATGTAATGGAGGAGAAACTTTGCGGAAGACAGTGGAAACGACCGTCATAAGTCACTAATCTTTGGGTCGGTTCCGTAGACAAGTGTGCTCATGTTTTCTCCTCTTCCCATTCTAGATTTCCGTTGTATCCAAAGGGAGGAGAGAAACTGCAGTTTGACTATGGCGTCTACCTTCTCAACAAAAATATTGCACAGGTATGTTAGCTCAGAAAAGTACCCTTCCATAGCACAGCTACGTGCACCCATCATTGGGGAAGACAGTATATAGTTACTACTTTATCTATATTGCACACACGTGGGAGATCATCCTAGTTCACATGATCAGTGATTCCCTGTATGCCTTGCAGAGAGTGAGTACACAGTTGGACAGCTAACACACCCAACAATATAGGCCAGGGGTGGCCAACTCCCAAGAGACTGCAATCTACTCATAGTTAAAAACTGGCAGCCAAAGTTGTTGAGCTTTTAGGGAAAAGGAAGGTCCGTTTTTTAGGGGTTCAGGTACGAGTTGTTGAGCTTTTTTTAGGGGAGCCCAAGTTGTTGAACTTCTTTGGGGGGAGCCAGTGATCTGCCGGTAGATCACGATCTACCTGTTGGACGTGCCTGATATACGCCATTCCCATTTCCATCAGAAGACGAAGAGACTGACACCCTTCTTTTGATGTTTTCCAGGAGCAGCCGTATTAAGCTAGGCATAGGGAATCAGTAAGGGTGGCACTGTGGGTTAAACCACAGAGCCTAGGGCTTGCCGATCAGAAGGTCGGTGGTTCGAATCCCCACGACGGGGTGAGCTCCCGTTGGTCGGTCCCTGCTCCTGCCAACCTAGCAGTTTGAAAGCACATCAAAGTGCAAGTAGATAAATAGGTACCACTCTGGCGGGAAGGTAAACGGTGTTTCCGTGAGCTGCTCTGGTTCAACAGAAGCGTATTAGTCATGCTGGCCACATGACCCGGAAGCTGTACGCCGGCTCCCTCGGCCAATAATGCGAGATGAGTGCCGCAACCCCAGAGTCGGTCACGACTGGAACTAATGGTCAGGGGTCCCTTTACCTTTTTAGGGAATCAGTAGATGGCCAGGCTGGCTGTGTGAGTAGCTCTTAAGGTCAGACAGGAAGCACTTCATCCTGGATTTCCGTGATCTGTATCTTTCCCACAAACTCCTTTGTTGAGGGGGGGGAGGACTGAGGCATACAAAGCAAAATCATTGGGCAATCAAAACACGTCCCCAGAGGGAGAATGGAATCTCTGTGAAATTGCAAAATAAGAACAATGAAAGCCATATCTAATTCCTAGGAGAACGCAAGGTAGAATTATAAGCAGGTCAATACAATTTTCTGCAGATCATTATGGGCGTTGTTTTGACCCGGGAATGGTATATCGGTGTGCTCCATTTCAACTTGCTGGTAATGGTTTCCATCTGTTTCATCTATTTATTTTATTTTTTAAAAGCCCAAGAATAAGTTCTCCCTTTCTTTCTTTTAAAAAAGAAGCCAACAGAGCCCTGTTAGTATTTGGAACTGACGAGTTGCAAATATTCGGGTTTTCAGCCCGATGTGAAGAGGGATTGATTGCTAATCCACTCTGGGAATTGTAGCTGTGCGAGGGAAACGGGTCTCCTAACAGCTCTCAGCATACTTAAAAAACTACACCTCCCAGAATTCTGTGGGGAAGCCATGACTGTTTAGAGGGGTATCACAGTGCTTTAAATGGCACGTTGTGAATGTGGCCTAGTGGGAGGGGAGTATTATCTAGCAGTCATAACTGGCTTGCTCTATGTACTTTGAGCCTGGTAACTCACTATTCCTGCTTGCTAATTTAATTTGATTGGACATGCACTAAAATAGAATGGATTTTGCTTCCGATCGCTGCTTAGGCTTGTGGGGCTTGGCTTTGCCCAACACTTCTTGTCCTTTAGAGTCAGCAGAACCAATTTTCCTGTACAGAAAGCAAGGGTGACAATTGCACATAAGAAACCGTTTTACCACTTAACAAATAAAACAAGCAGATCATTCAGTTCCAGCTGGTCAGAAGGCAGAAAATTCAAATTATTTTAATTTTCCCATTAAAAAAATGATTAGAAAATTATAGATGTGTAAGTATTCTGTCCAACTTCTAACTATGGGAAATTGCTGTTGGCCGGCTGTTTTGCTTAGCTTCACCTGGGTGATCTTGATTTGGGGACACCTGGGAAACTTTCAGCCTTTATTTACAGCTCAGTACTATATTAAGGAAAGGGACGCGGGTGGCGCTGTGGTCTAAACCACTGAGCCTCTTGGGCTTGCCGATCAGAAGGTTGGCGGTTCGAATCCCTGCGATGGGGTGAGCTCCCGTCACTCGGTCCCTGCTCCTGCCAACCCAGCAGTTCGAAAGCATGCCAAAAAGTGCAAGTAGATAAATAGGTACTGCTCTGGCGGGAAGGTAAACGACGTTTCTGTGCGTTGCTCTGGTTTCGCCAGAAGTGGCTTAGTCATGCTGGCCACATGACCTGGAAAAACTGTCTGCGGACAAACGCCGGCTCCCTCGGCTAGTAAAGCGAGATGAGCACCGCAACCCCAGAGTCGTCTGCGACTGGACTTAACTGTCAGGGGTCCTTTACCTTTACCTTTTTACTATATTATAACTCTGAATGTCTTCAGATTTGGGTTAGGCTCTGCTGCTGGGAAGAAGTGGGGGCCTACCTGGGTCTTTGCTTGTGGATAGTGTGTTTGTTGGTTTAGAGCACTATTACCCTGAAAAGGCCCCCAAAGTAGTTTACATACAGTCAGTGAAAACAAGGCAATCCCTGCCTGCAGGATTATTCTCTAAAACACGTGATGGGGAAGGGGGGGACCATACATAGACAGTAGCTTTTATAATGACCAAATGAGCTTTTATAATGACCAAAACAGGTGGAGCCTGATGGAGTGGGTCCTTCAGTCTGTGTTGGCTAGAGGTGGAATTAATTTAAAAAGTAAAGGATCATATACTGAACTCCAGAAAGACAAGATATTCATCTCATTCCTCAACACGTAGCCTATTGCTTCTAATTGTTGATGCGTTAGTTGAGATTCCTGCATTGCAGGGGGTTGGACTTGATTAAGATTAAGATTTCTTTATTGTCATTGTACCAATACAATACAATGAAATTGGATGCTTTCCCATAAAAACAACACAAAACATTCCTTGTGCAGCGATTGATATAACATAGAACTGAACGCTTGAAAATATTTCAATTGTTTCTCTTGAAACAGTCCTTCAGCTGGTGAGTAGCACATTCATGCCAGATTTTAACAGTCCTTGTTATAGTGAGAGCCCGTTTCCCGAGGGGATGTATGCTGGTACAAGGAACAAAGACCTATGGTCGGCTTAGTTCAAATGTGGGAGCTGTAAAGCCCTGGAACCATATTTTATATTCAGATAGATGAGCCTCAAGGTCCCCTCTAACTCTACAATTCTATGATCCTGCGATCAGAAATTTCATGGGTACTTATTAGATGTGATGCGATTCAAGAACACATCTACGCTTAACCTGATGACATCTAAGACTAAAACAAAATTCCTGCCTCTTGGTTATTGATTATCCAAAGCACCCGTTTACTCTATTTCTCAATGAGTGATATCAAATCACTCGAGAGTTAACCGGTGGAACTCAGTGGAGCTAATTCTATTGATCTCAGTGGGCCTGCTATGTATAACTGTGGATATTACCTCTTGTTCATTGAGCAATTATCTGTTGGAGAAACTATTCTAAATAAATGCAAGCAGTGCATTGCATATTATTTATAGAAATCTAGAAATGTCTGTGTAGTGTCCCACCAGTCCATAGAAGTTATCGTCGTGTAGCTGTGCGGTATGAAGTAAAGAACCTCGGACTGGCTGCAGTATTTTGAATCCTGGGAGCGTGTCACTTTTTTACCCTTAACACTCTCTTGGTGCGGATTTCTGGGCCAGAAAGCTAATAACGCATGGAGGTGAGACTAGGATTTTTCATAGTACATTGCTTTGCTATAATGTGTTAAAATAAAAAGGGGCACAAATTTTAAGCAATCGGGGAATAATAGCAGCTTTAGCCGCACCACACCAATCTTATGCTTTGGTGTTGTCAGGTTTTAAACTTCAGTTTCAGTTTCCCTGAAGACACTTTATCAAAGCCATATGTGGAGGCGGGCAAGTAAACAAGCACATTCACACTTTTAGTACCAGATAAACTTGTGAGAAGCAGACTCACAGGAGTCCTTGTGTATTCCTAGCTCTTCAACCTGAGAATCCGGTCCTATTTTAATGAATATGAAGTTGTTCTCCCGCACAACACACACACACACACACACACACACACACACACACACACACACACACGAGAGAGAGAGAGAGAGAGAGAGAGAGAGAGAGAGAGAGAGTTGTAGTCTGCACTACCTTTCCACTCTCTAGGTGTTAGGAAAATGTTTGCCTTTCATTTCTTTATTGTAGAATCATAGAATCATAGAGTTGGAAGAGACCCCAAGGGCCATCCAGTCCAACTCCCTGCCAAGCAGGAACACCATCAAAGCATTCCTGACAGGTGGCTGTCAAGCCTCTGCTTAAAGACCTCCAAAGAAGGAAACTCCACCACACTCCTTGGCAGCACATTCCACTGTCGAACAGCTCTTACTGTCAGGAAGTTCTTCCTAATGTTTAGGTGGAATCTTCTTTCTTGTAGTTTGAATCCATTGCTCCGCTTCTCTGGAGCAGCAGAAAACAACCTTTCTCCCTCCTCTATATGACATCCTTTTATATATTTGAACATGGCTATCATATCACCCCTTAACCTTCTCTTCTCCAGGCTAAACATACCCAGCTCCCTAAGCCGTTCCTCATAAGGCATCGTTTCCAAGCCATTGACCATTTTGGTTGCCCTCCTCTGGACACGTTCCAGCTTGTCAGTATCCTTCTTGAACTGTGGTGCCCAGAACTGGACACAGTATTCCAGGTGAGGTCTGACCAGAGCGGAATACAGTGGTACTATTACTTCCCTTGATCTAGATGCTATACTCCTATTGATGCAGCCCAGAATTGCATTGGCTTTTTTAGCTGCTGCATCACACTGTTGACTCATGTCAAGTTTATGGTCTACCAAGACTCCTAGATCCTTTTCACATGTACTGCTCTCAAGCCAGGTGTCACCCATCCTGTATTTGTGCCTTTCATTTTTTTTGCCCAAGTGTAGTACTTTACATTTCTCCCTGTTAAATTTCATCCTGTTCATCCAGTAAATTTCTTTATTGTAGTTAAAATCAATGCAGTTTGCAAATGCTAAATAAACCCACAAAGCATATTAAGGAAATGATCAGGTAAAAGGCGGTTCAGAGATCTTATCAAAACGTTTGGCTCATCCTAAGCCATTACTATAACCTATGCAGATGATGGATGTCAAGGAATGGAAATCCAGAGTAGCCGCTTCTTTTTAGCCCTCTCTGGTGGTCCTGATACGTACAAGGCAGAGCCCACTCACTTAGCAGCAGCAGGGAGCCTGCAGCCTGGCCTCCCCATCTTGCCTGTGCCACTGTTCTGGCCAAACAAAGCCCACATGTTCATGATGTCAGGGGCAGGGCAGATAAAGATACAGCTGGGCCGAAATAAGATTTGCAGGCACTGCCAATCAACTGAAAGCATAGGGCTGTGCTTTTGCGAATGGATTGCATGGCATCATTGCGATATCAGGTGATTGACAGGTGGCAGCCCCACTCACCTTGGCGGACGGAGATGGTATAAATTGGGATGCATCCCGCCAGGTGGATCTAGTTGTTCTAAGACATGTTGGACTGTTTTATATAGGGCTTGATAAGAGTCTAATACCATATCGTATCAATCAAACATCTCATCTAGTGACCCTCTTGAAATCAAGATTTTCTTTAGAGAACTACTGTTTTTGTTTTTACAGTAGGTAATCTGTTTGGAATCATCCCTAGCATCAGTGTTCTGTGATATACAGACTGCAGTCTTAATGATTAAGGCATAAGTGCTTTTTGGAAGGTGATGGGCAGAGCAAGATAGCATTGGATAATCATGTGGTGGAAGCTGGAAGGAAGCATATCTATTCACTTGCCAAGTGTGGCAGCTGAGGAGCAACACACCGAACCGTGGTTTGGCACTCCTTTGCAACCTACCACACTCTGGTTCGGATTTTAGTGCAAAATCTGAAATTTCAGACGACAACATTTTTAGATTTGTTTTTGTCTTGTTAACCCTCTCTATTCTTTATGGGAACAAGAGTTGTATTAAGTTTCCTCATTGGGCTAGTGAACTTCTAACCCTTGAGAGAGAGAAAACAATCTCTTGATAGATATGATTGTTAGATTAATGTGTAAGCTCCCTCCAAGTGAGGTCATACAAACCAAATACGCCCATGTCTTGGAAATCAGATAAACATCACTTCACGGTACTGAAGAGATTAAATAAATACAAAGGCATAAAACTTCGGGATGTTTCAGGTTTATAGTGCAAGACTGTGGCCTGATGGTAAAAAGAATTAGACATTGATATTGTGGTTTGTTGGGTTTGGGTTTGAAGTCCTTAATGATGGCACTGCCCCCTAAATCGCCCTCTTTCAAAAACTCACTTTGGGTCAAATAGTGGTTGAAAATGAGGCAGCTTTTTATGGGCCTCCTGCACCTCCTCTTAAAAGTGGAACTCACTCTAGCAAGCATTAAGTTCACTCATGTAAACGGTTCCTTTGACTTCATTGTAATACCAAATAAAAATCAAAGTGTGGCATACCTTCCTGGAGAAAGGGGTTAGATTATGAACACACAATGCTCTCTGATATTAGTGCCCTTGGTCCAGTCAACTGGGCATTGCATACTCTGTCCGCAGCTTATCCCTGGTCTCTGCCTTTCACAATTCAACCACTAGCCACCCTTTCTGTTGTCTCAGCCTTGATGCTCCTCATTTCCTCCCATCTAAATTATTTCATTCTGTTGCTTCATGGTGGGAAACCATAACTCTCTCAGCCCCTGTTCACTGTGAGAGAGGAGTGAGTCCATGGGCCTTTTGTCCTACCCTGTCCACAGCTAGAAAGCAACATGTGACTTGGAGCTGAATCTGGATCTTCATAAAACCACAGTCTGTACCTGGATTGGAGAGGGATCCCCCACCTCCCCAGATGTACACCCCAAAATCCTGTGCTGCAAAGATAGCAGCTGATAGTGGCCTGCAGCTCGTCCAGGTCTGCCTTGACCACGAGCCCAACATGGCCAGATTTATTGATTTAATGGATTTATGCTATAGTGAAAGGGACGCGGGTGGCGCTGTGGGTTAAACCACAGAGCCTAGGGCTTGCCGATCAGAAGGTCGGCGGTTCGAATCCCCGCGACGGGGTGAGTTCCCGTTGCTCGGTCCCTGCTCCTGCCAACCTAGCAGTTCGAAAGCACGTCACAGTGCAAGTAGATAAATAGGTACCGCTGCAGCGGGAAGGTAAACGGCGTTTCTGTGTGCTGCTCTGGTTCGCCAGAAGCGGCTTTGTCATGCTGGCCACATGACCTGGAAGCTGTACGCCGGCTCCCTTGGCCAATAATGCTAGATGAGCGCCGCAACCCCAGAGTCGGCCACGACTGGACCTAATGGTCAGGAGTCCCTTTACCTTTACCTTTATGCTATAATGACAGGTTACAAAAAGTTTGAATAACCACAAAACAAAGGACAAAATATAAAAATACCCAAATATAAACATGCTCTGTTTAAAATGGTGCGGACTCTGCACTTGGATGAAACTATAAATGGCAAGTTGAAGGTTGTATCCTGCTAGCATTTGTTAAAAAACACACACCCAGACGTGGAATTTTCTCGTGTTTGTGTAGCTACACCTGCCAAGTTTAATGAAACAGCTTTATATCTAAAGAGCCTTTAGCAGTTGCCCCCTTTTAAGCTCACATTTTTTAGCCTGCCTGTTTAATGGTTGGCTATTCTGAGAACAGGATGCGGGACTAGATGGATCCTGCAAGCCTCCTCCTGGGTTCTTAAGGATGTATGGCAACTATGCGTGATAATCTGCATTCTCCTATGGTGGATCCAGAGGCCCATTGTGGGCTTCATTTTCATGAAAGGGGCTAATGTGAGCGAGGTGGTATCCTTCCTTTTCCGGGACTTTTATTATAACTTGCAGCTTTGCCATCCTCCCAAAACTCTGAAGCCTGCACAATTCCTTCAGCTTACTTCAATATACAAACAATGGAATATTTTTTTGCATTCTGGTGGCCCAAGAAAACCTTAGCCCTCCTATCCTCCTATCCTGCCTCTGCTCTAATATCTATGTGAATGTGCCTTCTGAGGTCTCTGTTAATGGAGGAATCTGCTATGCATTGGCTCTGCACAGGACTTGGCTTTGAGCCATTCCATCCATTGGGCAGCCCATAACTGCCCATCATAGCGGGGACCCTTTTGGCGTCATAAATGCTTTCGTAGCTGCATCTTCGCAGCTGCTTGAAGTGTGTTGACTGCATGTTAAAGCCGCTTTTACTGTTCCCATTGAGAAAGATGTGCTGATTCCACCCCACCTCCGGTAAAGTATTACACTTAAAAGGAAGAACTTAAATCTTGAGTAGAGTCAGCAATTCCACTGTGATACCTAAGAGAAAGCTAAAATTATCTCATACATGGAGCCAAGAAAGCTTTTATCTGACTTGAAGGCTTCTTTTGGACGGTGCTGTTGAATTCCCTTGACAACTCCAAAATTAAAATGATTAAGCGAAAGTAGTGCACAGTTGTTACGTTTATATGGAGAATAGCCTCTTTCCTGTTGCGTAGCCTCCCAGCCTGCCTACATTTGGAACTGATGCATGCCTTTCTCAAGTCCCTTAATCCAGTTATTTATATGCTACAAACCATTAGGAGTTGAGGATGGGCTTTTAAAAGTAATTCAGATATATAATGAATCGGGATTCAAGATGACCTTAACAGATTGCAGAACTGGGCCCAAGCTAACAAAATGAATTTCAATAGGGACAAATGCAAGGTTCTACACTTAGACAGGAAGAACCAGATGCACATATATAAGATAGGGGATACCTCAAAAAGGATCTAAACGTCTTAGTAGACCACAAGCTGAACATGAGTCATCAGTATGATGCAGCAGCAAAAACAAAACAAAAACTAATGCTACTCTAGACTGCATCAACAGAAGTATAGTATCCAGATCAAGGGAAGTAATAGTCCCACACTATTCTGCCTTGGACAGATCTCATCTGGAGTTCTGTGTCCCATTCTAGGCACCACAATTTAAGAAGGTTATTGATAAGCTGGAATGTGTGCAGATGAGGGCAACCAAGATGATTCAGGGTCTGGAAACCAAGCCTTATGAGGAATGGTTGAAGGTGCTTGGGATGTTTAGCCTGGAAAAGAGACTAAGAGGAGATATGATAGACATCTTCAAATATCTAAAGGGTTGTCCCAGGGAAGCAGCATTAGCCCTCCCCCCCAGTTTGATGTCATCTGCAAATTTAATGAGCATCCCCTCAATCCCTTCATCCAAGTTGGGTGACACCTGGCTTGAGAGCAGTACAAGTGAAAAGGATCTAGGAGTCTTGGTAGACCACAAACTTGACATGAGTCAACAGTGTGATGCAGCAGCTAAAAAAGCCAATGCAATTCTGGGCTGCATCAATAGGAGTATAGCATCTAGATCAAGGGAAGTAATAGTACCACTGTATTCCGCTCTGGTCAGACCTCACCTGGAATACTGTGTCCAGTTCTGGGCACCACAGTTCAAGAAAGATACTGACAAGCTGGAACGTGTCCAGAAGAGGGCAGCCAAAATGGTCAAAGGCTTGGAAACGATGCCTTATGAGGAACGGCTTAGGGAGCTGGGTATGTTTAGCCTGGAGAAGAGAAGGTTAAGGGGTGATATGAGAGCCATGTTCAAATATATAAAAGGATGTCATATAGAGGAGGGAGAAAGGTTGTTTTCTGCTGCTCCAGAGAAGCGGACACGGAGCAATTGATTCAAACTACAAGAAAGAAGATTCCACCTAAACATTAGAAAGAACTTCTTGACAGAAAGAGCTGTTCGACAGTGGAATTTGCTGCCAAGGATTGTGGTGGAGTCTCCTTCTTTGGAGGTCTTTAAGCAGAGGCTTGACAGCCACCTGCCAGGAATGCTTTGATGGTGTTTCCTGCTTGGCAGGGGGTTGGACTGGATGGCCCTTGTGGTCTCTTCCAACTCTACGATTCTATGATTCTAAGTTGTTTATGAAGACATCCAACAACAGCGGGCCCAGGACAGAACCCTGTGGCAACCCACTTGTCACTTTTCCCCAGGATGACGAGGAACCATTAATGAGTACTCTTTGGGTTTGGTCAGTCAACCAGCTACAAATCCAACTAACACTTACTTCATCCAGCACACATGTCACCAGCTTCCTTGCAAGAATATCATAGGGGACTTTGTCAAAAGCCTTACTGAAATCAAGATACACTACATCCACAGCATCCCCCTGACCCACCAAGCTTATTACTCCCATCAAAAAAGAGAGAAAAGAAATACGGTTCGTCTGACATGACTTATTTTTGAGAAACCCATGCTGGGTCTTAGTAATCACAGCATCCTTTTGTAAGTGCTCACAGACCGATGGTTAAATTATCTAGGACCTTCCCTGGTATCAATGTCAAGCTCACTGGTCAGTAGTTTACCTGGGTCTCTTCCCCCCCCTTCTTTTTGAAGATGGGGACAACATCCGCTACCCCCAATGTTGCAGGCATTCTCCTCCTTTTGCACCCGGTGGTTCTTTCTCCTGCTTATAAGCAAAGCCCCATTTTCCAGTTTCTGTAGTCTTTCTGTCCATGACCGTTTCTGCGCTCCAGTTTGCAATTATTACAAGAGGTTCCTGCAGATTCAGATGGGCAGGAGTGGCTTGTGAGAATCAAGCAGTGTCTGTGAAGCATAAGCGAACAGCAGCCCCTCGATTAGTCATGCTGAAAGGCAATCACTCCGCAGGCACAGTTGTTTAAATCGTACTAAATCTTCCTTAATCTAAACTCCCTGGGAGCATTAACTTCTGAGTTGTGGGCCAGGGAAAGACCTGTGAACAAATGCCTTTGAGCTTTGTTTCATTTGCATTGCTACAATTCACAGTTTGGATTCTTCTTCCACTGGCTCAGTCTCATTGATGCTAGTTCGCCTGAGTGCCCAAGATGCATGTTCTTGCCCTGACCATTATTATTATTCATTGAGTTTATATACCACCCTATACCCGGAAGTCAGGTTGGTTCACAGAATAAAATCAAAATATTGTTGTTGTTTAGTCGAGTCTGGCGCCTAAAGGTGTATAATGAAGGCGCCTGGCGAACGTCCCTATCATTTACGTGTTTTAGGTATTTGTGATGGTACACAAGCACCTTGGAAGTGTGATGTGCAACATGTGCCCTAAGGCAAGGGTGGGGAGAAGGTAGATAAGGATCTTCTGGTAGATTACTTGGTGTTTCTGATTCCCAATTGTGGACACACACGCGAAACCCTGTTTGTGGTGCCTACCCCTTTCCCCAAGAACGAGACACGAGACCAGAGTATGGGATCAAATTGGCCACAACTTTATTGAACTTCAGTAGTGGGAAACTTGGCCTAGGCCTTGGCAGGCAACCCTCTCAGCCCCTGTGGCTGAGGATATGCAGGATGAAGAGGTGCAGTGGGAGGGGACTGCAAAGCACACACTTACACAGCATGCCCTCCCACTAACCTGGGTCCGGGAGTTCGACCTACATGCCGCCGCTCTAGGGCCAGAAACTCCCAGTTTTCCCTTTAACGGGCCCTGCAAGCGCCGCCGCATGGGCTGGGAGCATGCCAGCATCCCGCCCAACCTAATGATAGACTAAAGACTACCTTGCCAAGGCCTAAAACCGCCAAAGTTGTGACGAAATGCTGCGGGGAGGGTGAAACCTGCCAATGCAGGGAAATTCCTTTTCGGTTCCGAATATGGCAACCATCATAAGACCACAGCAGTGCCCGCTGACCTGTAACGCAAAGTGTTAGGCTGTAAGGAAAGCATTGTTAGCTTGATTACCACTGCCTTCAGACGAAACTGTATGGAGAGAAGAATTATTATTAATTGGAGGGAGGGAGGGAGGGAGGGCGGGTGAACCTAGAAGGAAAAGAACTAAAGAGGCCTGGCTGAAGGCCTCAGCCCCTTTTACAAGCCCCTTGACCCCACCCCCGGCCGACTGTCCATTGTCCACCTGGCTGAGGGCGGGTCAAAGGGGGCAGCCTATGCAGGTGGGGCAGCTCCCGCCCAGGGGACCCCCGCTCGGTGCTGCAAACCCCGCCCACCTGAGAAGGGAGGGCGGAAATTGTCAGACAACAGCAGCAGATTAAAAGTTTCTTCTCCTCTTCCACCCCACCCCACCCACCACCACTTTGCTGGACAAGAACGTTGAGTGGGTTTTTGTGTGAAAGGACTTGTGATCTTGGGAGCTGGTAGTGATTCCTATTTCCTGGCTAAGCACCAAGCCTTTTCATTCTCAGTGTACATCTGACTGTCTGAGCTGCTATTTTGCAACTGGTGCCGGTTGGTGGACCTTGGGGTCCTAGATTACAGATTTGCAGTGTAAATCTCTCCATATTTCCTCAGAAACGAGTCATGGTGTTCAGTGGTGCTCTCTTCTATGTGTTTTTCGAATTGCATCCTTCAAACAGCAAACTTCTTCTCTGGCATGCAGATCTTGGAATACAGCTTGTAAGGCAGCTAAGCCCGTCAAGGTTTACTCAGGTGTTCAGAAGAACCATGTGCTAATTCACCCGTTTCTCTCTCCATAGCTTAGATACCAACATGGGCTGGGAACTACAGATCTAAGGCAGACACTTCCTAACCTGAAGAACTTCCTGGAGCACGGCCTCATGGTCAGATGGTAAGTTCTGTCCATTGCAGTAATGGGAAGGTGGGTAAATGATTAAAAGTTTGTGGAACATACTATATACTTGGGAAGTTGCACTTAGAGCTCTTTCTTGTGACTTTTTGGTTTGCAGTGTGTCCCACCACAAACCTTTTGTCACTTGATGGTGACTTGGGGACCGGGAGCCTTGAACACATCTGGGTTGGATGTGCTTTATAAAAATAGGAGCTGATCTCTTGCAGGAGAATTAGAATATTGTACTAAAGAATCTCTTAATTCATCTGCAACTGAATATGAAGCTGCATATGCAGGCAGTGTTGTTGTTTAGTCATTTAGTTGTGTCTGACTCTTCATGACCCCATGGACCAGAGCACGCCAGGCACTCCTGTCTTCCACTGCCTCCCGCAGTTTGGTCAGACTCATGTTGGTAGCTTCGAGAACACTGTCCAACCATCTTGTCCTCTATCGTCCCCTTCTCCTTGTGCCCTCAATCTTTCCCAGCATCAGGGTCTTTTCCAGGGAGTCTTCTCTTCTCATGAGGTGGCCAAAGTATTGGAGCCTCAGCTTCAGGATCTGTCCTGTGATGGCCTGGGATTCAGACGCTGAACCTGAGGGATCCCAGCCTGCACAGGATTCCCTGCCTCCAGAACCAGCAGAGCCGGGGCTGGGGCCTGAGTCTGAAGGGGACTCACCTGTGCTGGATCCTCAGGTGCAGGCATCGGCTGAGTGTGCTCTGGCTCCTGATGGGATGGAGGACTTATTGCCTGCAGGTGCTCCACTCCCAGCCCTGTCAGGGGAAGCTGAGGTTGCCTCTGGGTCCGGTAACCCTCCAGCTTCTCCTGAGCTGCAGAGGCTCAGGGCAGAGAGGCGAAGGGAACTAAGTTCCCGCAGGAGGAGTGCTCGCCTCCAGGCCAGGAGAGGCGAGTCACCTGAGGATCGGAGCCGCCCTATGCCTCGGGGCAGATAAAAGCCGGCCAGTCCCAGCCCCAAGTTGCAGGAGCAACATCGTCGCTGACTAGTTCCTGCTGGTGTTACTGCTTGATCCCTGTCCTGCTGTCCTGCCTGAGCTCCTGACCCGCCTTGGTTTCCTGCTTACCCATCCGTTCCTGACTTCGCCTGACTCCCTGCCCTGGACCCTGCTTCAGTTGTTTCGGACTGCCTTTACCTGTACCATTGACCTTGGACCGGACTTAGACCTCGCCTATTGGATACCCCACGGGACCAGCACATGTCCTTCCAGTGAGCACTCAGGGCTGATTTCCTTCAGAATGGATAGGTTTGATATTCTTGCAGTCCATGAGACTCTCAAGAGCAGGTGTAGGCAACCTAAGCCCCATGGGCTGGATGCGGCCCAATTGCCTTCTCAATCCAGCCCACGGACAGTCCGGGAATCAGCATGTTTTTACATGAGTAGAATGTGTCCTTTTATTAAAAATGCATCTCTGGGTTATTTGTGGGACCTGCCTGGTGTTTTTACATGAGTAGAATGTGTGCTTTTATTTAAAATGCTTCTCTGGGTTATTTTGAGGGCATAGGAATTCGTTCATTCCCCCCCCCCCCCAAAAAAAAATATAGTCCGGCCCACCACATGGTCTGAGGGACAGTGGACTGGCCCATGGCTGAAAAACGTTGCTGACCCCTACTCAAGAGTCTCCTCCAGCACCATAATTCAAAAGCATCAATTGTTCGGCGATCAGCCTTCTTTATGGTCCAGCTCTCACTTCCATACATCACTACTGGGAAAACCATAGCTTTAACTAGACGGACCTTTGTCGGCAAGGTGGTGTCAGGCAGTAGCTTTAGCTTTTAAAAGGCTAAGACAGGTTTTCTAAAGCCTCTGGAACTTGGGGAGGGGTCAAGAGATTGTGGGGGCTTGCAGATGTGAGATGGCTGCATCTCTCCCCCCCCCCCCAAATTCCATATTTCTTGAAAGCCTCCTCCCACCCCAAGTTTCTAGTGATCATATTTTTGGTACAGTTCAGCCACAGATGTGATGGCGTGGTAAGTCCAAGCCTTGGTTAATATTATGCTGTCTAGCATTATTATTAGCCCTGCCACCGAGGCTGGATGGAGCATGCCAGCCACCTCGCAAATAGATCAAACAACACCATGCAGTGTATGTCATTTGCATAGCTTAATTTGCTGGTGGAAAATATGCAGGATTTGTCTTTCCCCGCTGTGGAATTCTGGTTTCCAACTTGAGGTAGACCCTTGTCCCTGGGTGGCTCCTTCGAGTGGCATGTTCTCATTATCAAGACAAAACACATTCTTTGCCTGGCTAATATTTCAAAACGTGTGTGGATATTAGCCCTGCCTCTCCGGGACTATCGCGTTCCCCCTCGGCGCATGTCCATGGCTCATTTCTTTCTCACCTCCAAGGCTCAGATAGGTCCGATGATTCTGAACGGTTCCTCTTGGTACTTCCTTACAGTATAAACGGTAATGAGGCTTTTCATAGATCCTCCCTCCAGGGGAAGATTAGGGGGGCCATATTTCCAGCTAGGGAAGTTGGGCGCAAGCATGCTTGAGTGCCAGAGCCCAATTCACATGTGCATGTACGGAATGTTTGCATGCAAACGACTGTGCACAGATGGTTAAGTTGATCTCCACAGGGCCCCAGCTGTTAAAATTAAAATTTATGGCAGCATATATATAACTATATGTGCGGCAGGTAGGCCACACTATTGACTGTAAGAGTCTCTTGATCCGCATGGCTGACAAAGCATTGCCAGATGCACCTTCTCTTCTGTCAGAATGAGATTGGGGTGGGTAAAGCCCCTCTGCATGAGTTTTCTTGTTTACAGCACATCCGTGGGATTCCTTTCATTTGATAATTCTTCTGTGTTTGCCTTTAATCCAGTGTCTTTTGTGACAAGTGGGGTGAGATTGACAGGTGTTAATGCATATGCATTATGAGGGACCCAGGTGGCGCTGTGGGTTAAACCACAGAGCCTAGGGATTGCTGATCAGAAGGTCGGCGGTTCGAATCCCTGCGACGGGGTGAGCTCCCGTTGCTCGGTCCCAGCTCCTGCCCACCTAGCAGTTCGAAAGCACGTCAAAGTGCAAGTAGATAAATAGGTACCGCTCCGGCGGGAAGGTAAACGGCGTTTCCGTTCGCTGCTCTGGTTCGCCAGAAGCGGCTTTGTCATGCTGGCCACATGACCCGGAAGCTGTACACCTGCTCCCTCGGCCAGTAAAGCGAGATGAGCGCCGCAACTCCAGTCGGACACGACTGGACCAAATGGTCAGGGGTCCCTTTACCTTTACCTAATGCATATGCATTCCCACCTTATCCCCAGAGTGCCTCCCACCCCACCCCCCAAAAAAAGAATTTGCGAGGAAGCACCCTGTTGAAGGGTGCCCTGGCCAACGAAAGCTAACGCAACAAATAAACACCTTGGTTTTTAAGTTGCTACAAGACGCTGCTGCTGCTGCTGCTGTTGTTGCTGCTGCTGTTCTTGTGAGTTTAGGCTCAGAGTGACTTGGCCTTCAGGACACATTTGTAGACAACTTTGTAGCGCAGAGTTGGTCTGCCAACTGGCCGGAAGCCAGTTCGCCTTAGAGCATGTAGATAATGTACTGCCACAAGATACAATGGCGGCTAGCCTAGTTCGTTTTAAAAGGGATTAGACAAATTCGTGGAAGGGAGGTCCATCAGCAGTTGCAAGGCATGATGGTTGGCATACTCATAATTTTCTGGTGTGGGTACTTCACAAGAATCTGGTAAGTGCAGTGGCCTGGATTCTGTGATTCTTTGCTTTCAGCATGGGGGAAGAGAAATACATTCATACCTCGGGTTACGGCCGCTTCAGGTTGTGTGATTTCGGGTTGTGCACCACACCGAACCCGGAAGTAACAGTTCAGTTCAGCTCTTTATTCGACCGTCAGTCAGAAAAGATACATTTCCATACAAAATTAAAACATCTAAAACGTCTAAAAGAACTTTGGAGTAAAACATAGCCAACAATAAAATGGAGCTATACCGATAAACCCATGTCGATGCTGTCAATTTTAATCTTGCGACGCTTAAGAGCTAGAAAAAGAAATTTGGCCACCAGGGAGGCTGTTTTTCCAGTAACATTATTCAACAAATATGGAACCTGTCTTTCTCTGGATAGAGAGCTAAGTTGACATAGGAGTGGAGCTATAAGATTTTGCCTGAGATCTGCATAGAAAGGGCAGGTCAGGAGAATTTGTTCGGAGGACTCTACCACTCCCAGGGCACAATGACAAGTTCTCTGGGCGTATGGGACTCCCCTGAACCTTCCCCACAATACCGCAGATTCGAGGACATTTAATCTGGCCGCTGTGAGGAGTCTACGGTATTCCACATAGTGGATTTCCGCGAGATAAGGGGCTGGTGTACGGAAGTAACAGAATGCATTACTTCCGGGTTTCGGCACATGCGCAGAAGCACTAAATCGCACTTTTCACAGAAGCACCGAATTGCATCACGTGCGGCGCTGGTTGCGAACGCCCCTCCCGCATGGATTGCGTTCGCAACCCGAGCGTCCACTGTAGTGAGAACACCATGAAGACTGATCTGCTCCCTGCACAATCTTCTTCAGCGTGGAGCCTCACATTGCCTCACCAGATCCTCTACTCCAGTTGCTGCACTGGTCCTGGGGCCAGGCAATGGCATCTTAGCTTTCCCCCCATCTTCTCAAGGAGAACCGCTTTATGTTGTAATTTCTGCTTCCCCTTCTTTCGTTACTGGCCATCTCCTCCTGGCACCTTTCGGTGACCCCGTCATTACTCTGCATTATTTAAGCTATAATCTTTAAAGAGGTGTGAGATTTTTTTTCCTCCTCCCGCTTTTCTGTAGTTGACATGGTACTGGCCAAAGGGTTTGCCTGAAGTGTCAAACTTTTTGGATGGCTGTAAACCAACTTAAACACCTTCATTTCTTGCTGCCATGAGGTCATATTCGCAACCAAAAAGAAAGAAAGGGAGGGGGGAATCAAATGTTTAAGTTACATTCCCGCCCTCCCCCCTTAAAGTATTCTCATACCATTGGGCTATATAGCTGTGCATCTTGGCAGGGGTCCAGACAATCACGATTTAGTATTTTAACCAGCTGCGATCAAGTAATGTCCCTCGGAGGGAACATTTTGTACAGGGGGAAAGATACATATTTGAGACTGTGAATTGTACTCTGTCTTTACATAGGTTTTTGCAGGCCTTTTGCAAACATATTAAATAACAAGGCAATCTGTTTGGGGGGTTTTAATCGAGGGTTTTGTTTTGTTTTAAAGAATGATCTTCTGACCAGGAAGTCGGAGGCAACCCTTAAAAAATGATGGCAAAAACAGTGAGACAGAAATGAATGCACTGGTTTTGTAGCGCCGATTATTCTTAAAATTGGTTTCTATTTGCATGTGGCTTCACCTCAAATAATTGTTCAGTGTGGATGGCATTGTTAGCTGTTCTGATGTTGCCCTCCAGATGTTGTGCACTACAACTCATCCACCCCTGCCAGTGTGGGCTCCAGGTTGGAAAAAGCTAGTGTATACCTTATTGGCGTGAGCAGTGGAGACAAAGTGAGCTAAACATCCAGTTGACTTAGCTTCCCAAAGTGGAACTGCTCAGACATTGCCCAAATAAATTATGACACAATGCATCTTTTTAGACACTATCTCTGCCAACCCGTCCACCCCCCCACCCCACCCCCAAAAAATTGTATTTAGGAAGAGGTTGAGAGCAGGTCTTGGCTTTTCAAGAATTCTAGCTCTGCTACAGCATGTTAAATTCATCCAGAAGTTCCAGCATTTATTTGAATGCAAAATTCTCCTCTGAAGAGGGTTTCATCTTCCAGGGTCTGGGGAGATACAAACATAGGATCTCTTGGCTTAGAGGGAGAAAGTGTCTGAGCCCAGGGCTTACTTCTGATCTCTCCCTTGATGCAATTTGATGGTAGTGAGAAGATAAATTAATACAGGCAGCCCCTCATTTGTTCGCGTTCAATATATGCGTGACTGCGCATTGTTCCAAACCCGGAAGAGACTTGAAAACGTCACAAAAAGGGGCGGGGGCAAAACAAGGTGTTTGCAGGCTTTTTCAGTGGTGTTTCAAATATGCATGACTTCACTTAGACGCACAGTGCCTCGGAACGTAACCGCCAAGTAAATGGGGAGTTGCGGGTACCTTAGAGCCAGCTCTGGAATTCATCAGAAACGGAGAATGCAGAAGCAAAAGCGAATGGCCTAGGATGCAGAATCTAAAGTTGAGACTTGTATGTGGCACTGTCTGTTCACATCAGAACGCGCAAGGTTTCAGGGTATCAGGACCTCAAATAAGCTTGGGACTTCTGTAAAAGTTTAAAACCTGGCCAAGTTGGATCAAGTCGGGAGTGACTGTGACCTGCCTTGTGCCCATGTTGCTGGTGAATTGGCATATGATTAGTGAGGTTTCCCCTCTCCCCTGCCTCATAGCCGTACATTCAGTACCACCTTAGCTTTTGAGCCTCATAAATGAACTAAAACAAAACTAAACTAAACGGTGGTGCATTGGATAGGGAGTGCGGCTTTCATGTAAGAAACTTGGGCTCAGATTTCCACTGAATCGCAAAGCCAGGGAGAAGCCACTATTTTCTTGCTGCATGCCTTTCATCATGGTTTTGTGGCAAGGATAACAGGAAGCGATGATGCTCCAATGGCATATAAATAAAATAGTGAGCCATAGGAGTAGGCATAGAAGCCTATTACTGAAATAAGAAATTGTATCCGCAAATCTGGAAGGGATAAACTGGACTCCACTGACCTTAGCAATGCTTAGGTGAGATAACCTTTCACTGTCTTTATCATTTCTCCCCCTAGTGATCGCCACCACATTTCCAGCGCCATTCCAGTTCCAAAGAGGCAGAGTTCTGCGTTTGGGGGTTTGGATATTGGGTTCACCAGCAGCCATCCTTCTCCAGACAAGGGACTCCGAAAACGGGCCAACTCTGAGAACGAGAGACTTCAGTACAAGACTCCTCCTCCGAGTTACAACTCTGCTTTAACACAGCCCATTGCCATTGCGGGAGAGCCGAATAAAAAGGCCGGGTCTTTATCCTCCTCTTTAGATACCTCCATTGACTTCTCGAAAGAAAACAAAAAGGGAGGGGATCTGTGCCACAGCTTGAACGGCGAAAACAGGAGCCCCAACACCTCCCGAGACCAGCAGGAGTCTTTCCTGGGACCCTCTCGTGCAATAAATGGCGCGCCGTTGCCCAGCGAGCGCCCCGACGCGGCCACCAGTGACCAGCTGTGCGCCTTCCGTGGCGCCCTTGGGGCCGACCTCCTCTGCACGGTTGAGCAGGCGGAGGAGATCATGGGCATGGAAGCGACGGGCTTCGGCACCGGAGACCAGCTCGAAGCCTTCAACTACATCCCGGTGGACCACGCCGTGGCGGTGGAGTGCGACGACCAAGTCCTGGGGGAATTCGAAGAGTTTTCCCGGAGGATTTGTGCGCTCAACAAGGACGCCCCCACGTTCCGCAGGCCCCGGAAGGGTTCCGACAAGTGAGCTTTTTGGACACAGCGGAGGTGGTGACACGTTTCACAAGGTGAAAACTATGTATCTGGAATGAAGATAAAACTTGCACTCATAATCCCTGATCAGTTATCGGGTGGGATTGGGTGGGCGGGCGGGGGAGAGAAGAGAACTGTCTTTATAGTTTTGGGAAGTAGATTTGGGTTACACACAATCATGGTATCGCCACAGTCCAGGTAAACCTCTGCTGCTTCCTAGCCTGGTTTTCCTACTATTTACAGATTGCTCTGGCAATTGGATCAGGCCACTGGAGCACTGTCTGCTTTTAAGTTTTAGATTTCTTTCGGCCCCTTGACAGGTTGTGGTGGAGGGAAATTAAGTCACACACTTAGCTGAAGACGTACAGGGGTGGGTGGGTGTTCCGTTGTGCGCACACGTTCTCTCTCCTCCTCAACAGCTTTTTGCCTTCAGCCAGGTCGTGCCGCCCTTCCTGCTTCAGGGGCAAGATGCCCTGTCAAATCTAGTAAGAACTCCTCTCCCTACACAACGTTATCTCCTTCCTTCCTTCCTGCACCACTCTTTATGGCGTCAGACACTGCGCACGGCCCAGTAAGCGCCCCATGCATTTCAGTGGGTCATGTGCAGGAGATGTGCCCGGCATATTGCTCCCATTGCTTCTAGGTAGAAAATTTGAGTGGGGGTAGTGGTGGAGAGGGAAGCTCTATGGGCTTAGGTCTTACCGCAACCTTATCACTGTGTGGCCAGTTTAGGAAGAAATACAGTTCCGGCACTCAAGCCAGACCTGAAAACTGAAGGCGCTGCTTCTGCAGTTTGGTAGCTCTCTGGAGCACTTGGGACTACAGGTGTGTCTCATGGGACCAGCAAACTGCAATAAATCAATCCATAGGCACATTTATTATTCCCCCCCCCAGACCCTATCAAATCTGTGAAGCAGTATACAAACACGCAAGCCAGATGTTATATATACAGTGCAATAGGTTTTGAGATGATGTGAATGGACTCTGAATAGTGCTTGCTGTTGGCCATACTCAATATTATACTTAATAATAATTTTATTTGGTTGAGGTGGGGAGAATCAACCAAACCTTCTGTACTTCTCAACTGGAGCTGTCCAACAATTTGTCTTTTTTCCAGTGGAGCAAGTTCGACTCCAGATGAGGTAGTTTGCCACTGGGGCACGTGTTTCCAACTGCACTAACGTACAAGCGGATTTTGTGGTCTGCTTGAGATTCCCGACAATATGCATTTATTATTATTATTATTTTGGAGTTCAGGTGTGTCTGGCTCTCGCTTTCTACATTGTATACCGATGTCTGGGCTCAGTTGTGAGCTCACAAATATATATAAATATAAATAAATATATATATATATGTATAGCAGAATAAAAGTTTAATTTACTTCATGGTGTGGTGCCTGACAACTTCTTCCCTCTGCTTGCCTGCTCCTTTGAACCTTTGCTCTGGCGCATTTGGCGGACATCGCGACAAAGTTGAAGCCAACAGTTAAGGAAACAGCGGAACATGGAAGACAAATCGGCACACACTTGGCAGCTCTGGTAGGCCGTGGGGGGTAACCGTTTCTGTGCAGCCCCACAGCAACTATAACTGTCTTGAAATCAACTGTGTTGCTTTCATTTAACCTTCCTTGGTGTGGAGCCTTCCAGCTGTTTTGTACTCCCATAAGCCTAAACCGCAGAGCCTAGGGCTTGCCGATCAGAAGGTCGGTGGTTCGAATCCCCGCAGCGGGGTGAGCTCCCGTTGCTCGGTCCCTGCTCCTGCCAACCTAGCAGTTCAAAAGCACAAAGTGCAAGTAGATAAATAGGTACCGCTCCGGCGGGAAGGTAAACGGCGTTTCCATGTGCTGCTCTGGTTCGCCAGAAGTGGCTTAGTCATGCTGGCCACATGACCCGGAAAAATTGTCTGCGGACAAATGCTGGCTCCCTCAGCCAGTAAAGCGAGATGAGCGCCACAACCCCAGAGTCGTCCGCGACTGGACTTCTGTCAGGGGTCCTTTACCTTTACTAAGCCCCAGCCAGTCATTTACCAAGTGGGCACTTTTCACAAAGGTGCATGTATCTTGTATTTGGGGATATAGATTCCTGGGTGGAGAAGCCACATGGGAATATGAGCCCTGAGAAACCAGTAGACTGGCATCTACATCTAGGGGAGGCCAAATCTGTCTTATTGCCAGTCCAAGTAACTTGTACATTTTTTTTTTAAACCATCATTCCATTTCTGCATTGTAATACCAAATCTCGTACTTTGATACGTTTTGAACCGCCTTGCAACGTTCAGAGAAGTGTGAAGTCTTGCGGATAGCGGAGTTCCAATCCGCACGTGAGTCTGAGACCTGTGGCTTAGGTCACTGCCTTAGGAATTTGCCGAGATCAAAGCATCCCCCATAGGCGCCTTGATATTTCTCATTTCTCGCCGACTTCCAACGAAACATGCAGAAGGGAGCCCTGTTTTAGGAGAGCATTGTGTTTCCGAGATGAAAGCAGATACGAAGGTTCTTTCTGCGGTGCCTGCTCCAAGGCTGCTCATTCAGGCTTGAATATTGGCACTCGGCTCTGCTATTGTTGCCATCGCGAAGTGATGAACGGGCAAGTGCCAACTGGCCCACAGCCAATGAAGCTGCACCCCTGTAAGCGACCTGAATCTCGCCCAAGGTTTTGGAGTGTAGATCTCACTGCTGTGTGTCTGCCAGACGAGTCTGTTCATTTGTCTTCCACCCATGTAATCTATTCAGTCTGTCGTCGTCATCTCCTTCAACATGCATTTGCGAGGAACCAAATAGTAAAGATTATATCCAATTCTATTATAATTATTATTTGCATTTATATCCTCCCTTTTCTCTCCAAGGAACTCAATGTGACATAACATGGTTCCCTCCCTCATTTAATCTCCTGCTCCAATCCTGTGAGATCGGTTAGGGTGAGAGGCAGTGACTGGCTCGAGGTCATACCCAGTGAGCTTCATGGCTGAGTGGGAATTCGAACCCAGGTCTCCCAGGTCCTAGTCTAACACTCTTAACCATAATACTATGCTGGCAGTTCACTTGTACAACAAGAAACAGGGACGCGGGTGGCGCTGTGGTCTAAACCACTGAGCCTCTTGGCCTTGCCAATCAGAAGGTCAGCCGTTTAAATCTGCGTGATGGGGTGAGCTCCCATTGCTCTGTCCCAGCTCCTGCCAACCTACCAGTTCAAAAGCACACCAGTGCAATTAGATAAATAGGTACCGCTGTGGCGGGAAGTTAAACGGCGTTTCTGTACACTCTGGTTTCTGTCACGGTGTCCCGTTGCGCCAGAAGCGGTTTAGTCCTGCTGGCCACATGACCCGGAAAGCTGTCTGTTGAAAACGCTGGCTCACTCGTCCTGAAAGCGAGATGAGCGCCACAACCCCATAGTCACCTTTGACTGGACTTAACCGTCCAGGGGTCCTTTACCTTTTACAACAAGATGACTGCTGCTACCATTATTCCTTTGTCTCCCGACATGCCCTTCACCCGCAGAACCCAGGGCAGGTTACAACAATTTAATTTAAAAAACACAAAAACCAGTTCAGACATATTATATTCACAATAATAGGGTTGGTCCTAAAACCACACGTCTCAGATGTCAAAGATCAGGATAAAGAAGTCCGTGTGAAATCTCTTGAATTCTCAGGTACCACTGGACAGATCTCAGAGGTTGGTGGCACAGCTAATGGAGGCTTTCGAACAGAAGGTGTGTGACCAATTCCTGCATTCCAGGGGGCTGGACTAGATGGCCCTCGGGATCCTTTCCAACACTATGATTCCATGTTTCCTTCTCTAGTTAAGGCTACGCATTGCTTTTTGGACCTTCTTCCAGAGATGCTGCGCAGCTGGAATAACAGACCCACGGAGCATTCTGGGGCTAGGCGCCATATGGGTTTGTGGAGCTTTATGGAGTGTGGAAATGGGATGTTCGCACATGGAGGCAGGTTTTCTTAATCTTCCGGCACTTCCTGCAATCCAGGCAACGGTATGTCTCTGCCGCCCGCCAAACCCCCCACATTTGTTGCTGATATATCCAGACAGCAAAAGCAGTCGAGAAATAATCTTTAGCTGATGTAAAGTGGTATATGCCTTGAGTAAAGAGGGGTGGTGGCTGAATTGTGTCACCCGAACGTTCGGAATGATAAAAATCAGAAAAGGAGATTGCAAGGTGCTCCAGGAGGGTCTCTGCAAAGTGGGTGAATTGGCCATTAAAACGACAGATTCAATTCAGCTTAAAGGGGGTGGCAGCCCCTCTAACATCACAAATGGGTGAATAGAGTCTGAACCAAATACAACTGACTGAGAAAAGGAACGTGGGATTGTGGTAAGTAGCATGAAGGAAATCGCGGCCCCAAGTGCAGGAGCCATGGAAAAGGTAAATCCCATGTTAGGAATAATATGGAAACGGTTTGGAAATGAAGCTTCCCGTATTACAATGCCAATATATAAAGTTGGGACGCGGGTGGCGCTGTGGTCTAAACCACTCAGCCTCTTGGGCTTGCCGATTGGGGGGTCAGCGGTTCGAATCCCCGCAACGGAGTGAGCTCCTGTTGCTCTTTCCCAGCTCCTGCCAACCTAGCAGTTCGAAAGCACACCAGGGCAAGTAGATAAATAGGTACCGCTGTGGCAGGAAGGTAAACGCCGTTTCCGTTTCCTTCACGGTGTCCTGTTGCGCCAGAAGCGGTTTAGTCCTGCTGGCCACATGACCCAGAAAGCTGCCTGTGGACAAACGCCGGCTCCCTTGGCATGAAAGCGAGATGAACGTAGCAACCCCATAGTCGCCTTTGACTGGACTTAACTGTCCAGGGGTCCTTTACCTTTTTACCTTTTACCTATACAAAGTTATGTTGTATGGCCGCACTTGGATGCTGTGTACAGGTCTGGTTGATGCACCTCAAAAAGTTGTGACAATGGAAAATAAACAAGTGAGGGAGTATTTAGACACACACGTACACACTCACACACACAGTCATTAACAGGTATCGATCCTGATTTAAACATATTAATATAAGCAGTCTGAATAGATACCCAAATGAGATTAGTGATGGTAAGATATACGTTCAGTTGTAGAAAGGGCAGCAGGTTCTTGAGACCAGCGAGGAACGAATGGAAGATTCTTTGCCACCAGGGCTCTCGCAGGATCACACTTCCATTGCCCATCTGTTAGTCATCACATCGCAGAAATATTTAAAAGTGAGGAATTGTTGGCATCCGTCTGTCTTGAAAGTCAGTGGAGTTCACCTCTCTGCGGTGCAAGCCTGAGCATTGTGTATGAATGGTCCTAGGCTTCCCAGACACCACTGATGCGGTCCAAAGGAATGCAGAGCAAGACGTTTGGCACCAGCTGGGCTGCAGGAGTTGCCAGAAGGAGGCGTACAAGGTGCCATCCAACTGCCTTAGGGACTGCGCTCTGGATTTGTGTAGGGTTTACTCCACAACCTTTTCTTCTCCCGAAGAGATCCTATAAGGCAGTGGGTATGCATTCTACAGCATGTGCAGAAACCACCTTCTTGACCGTTGGACCCACTATTGGTCTCGTCCGCTCCATCCACCAAAGCCTGTCTTCACATGCAGGAGAACAGAACCCTAACTCACCAAGGGTTTGAAATCCACCGGCTCCCGTCACCTGCTTTAGCCAGCCAGTCAAAGCCACTTCCTGGGCCGTGGCCGCTGTTGCCTGCTGACAGTTTTTATTTGTTGTTTCTTTTATTAAATTTATGTACTGCCCTTCATCAAAAGATCTCAGGGTGGTTCGCAGAATAAAATACAAGATTAAAGGTAAAGAGACCCCTGACCATTAGGTCCAGTCGCGGACGACTCTGGGGTTGCGGCACTCATCTCGATTTATTGGCCGAGGGAGCCGGCGTACAGCTTCCGGGTCATGTGGCCAGCATGACTAAGCCGCTTCTGGCGAACCAGAGCAGCGCACGGAAACGCCGTTTACCTTCCCGTTGCAGCGGTACCTATTTACTTGCACTTTGACGTGCTTTTGAACTGCTAGGTGGGCAGGAGCTGGGACTGAGCAACGGGAGCTCACCCCGTCGCGGGGATTTGAACCGCCGACCTTCTGATCGGCAAGCCCTAGGCTCTGTGGTTTAACCCACAGCGCCACCCGCGTCCCTTAAAATACAAGATAAAACACAGTAAATTATTAATCCATAACAACGAAACAATACACAGATGCGTTTGAAAGGCTGTAGAATTTCAATCAGCCGAAGGCCTGGTTGAAGAGGAACGTTTTCACCTGGTGCCTAAAACTAGTAGCCGCAGGTGAGAGCCGAGTGCAGTGTGGGGACTAAAGGTGGACAAAATACCCCAGAAGGAGCACAATGTGTCTCTCACCCCATACACCCTGTTACATTTGTAAGCGGGACACAAGTGTTCTCCAATCCAGCAGGCAAATGGAGGGTCGCCAGGAGGGTTTAAGGCCCATCAGTTATACAGACAATCTCTCTTTTTAAAAATATTTTTTAAATTGATTTTAGATAAGGTAAAGGTACCCCTGACCGTTAGGTCCAGTCGCGGACGACTCTGGGGTTGCGGCGCTCATCTCGCTTTATTGGCCGAGGGAGCCGGCGTTTGTCCGCAGTCATGTGGCCAGCGTGACTTAGCCGCTTCTGGCGAACCACCCCGTATGGCTTAGGGATTTTTGGTTCCTCTGTGCCAGCTTTCCCCAACCCAGTGCCCTCCAGATGTTTTGTACTCCAACTCCCATCAGTCTTTTAGCTCTACAGTGTGCATCTGAATTGCAGTTGCTAGGAATCGCAGATGGGTCAACGGTCTGTTGCGTTCCAGCCGTGTTTGTGGTTTTCCCATTGGGGCATCTGGCCGGACCCAGAGACAGCAGGATGCTGTGCTAAGATGGACCAGCGGCCTGATCCTGCCGGGCTTCTTTTGTGTCCTTAAGGAATGCACCAGATCAGCAGAGTTTGCTCTGCACTGCCAGGAAAACTACTGCAAATACAGATATAGCAGGCTGGTTCGTGTTCTGCGCTCCCTCCAGCTTGTTTTCAAATTGATAATATTGTCAACAGGACCCCTGGCGTGACGACGCTATTAGAGTGCTTTGGCTCTCTGTCTCTGCCTGAATCCAGCTCCACTGCCTCAGTTGGGAATAAGATTTCCTTGAGGTGAGAAATTCAAGATGCTGTCAACCTTTTGCACCAGCTAATGGAGATTGAACTCTCTTCCCACTTGACGAGACCCAGGCCATCATGGAAATAAACGCTTAATATATATTATCTTCTTGCAGAGTCGTGGTATAGTGGCTAAGTGGCTGGGCTGTGAACAGGAAAGTCTCCTAGCCTTGCTTGCCTCTGCTGTGACCTCAGTTAGAATCATAGAATCATAGAATCCTAGAGTTGGAAGAGACCCCAAGGGCCATCCAGTCCAACCCCCTGCCAAGCAGGAAACACCATCAAAGCATTCCTGACAGGTGGCTGTCAAGCCTCTGCTTAAAGACCTCCAAAGAAGGAGACTCCACCACACTTCTCTCCAGGATGAAGGGGATCCTGGTTGCCTCAGGCAAGACGACATCAGCTGCCCATCAGCACTGCACATGCCCTGTAATGTTCTGGTCTGATGCCAGAGGCGAGGCAGGTCATAGGTCAAATAATAATAATATTTTTTTTATTTATACCCCGCCCATCTGGCCGGGTCCCCCCAGCCACTCTGGGCGGCCTCCAACAGACACCCAAAATACATTAAAATATCACAAATTAAAAACTTCCCTAAATAGGGCTGCCTTGAGGTATTTTCTGAATGTCAGATAGTTGTTTATCGCTCTGACCTCTCATGGGAGGGCGTTCCACAGGGCGGGCGCCACTACCGAGAAGGCCCTCTGCCTGGTTCCCTGTAGCTTCGCTTCTCGCAGTGAGGGAACCGGCAGAAGGCCCTCGGCGCTGGATCTCGGTGTCCGGGCTGAACGGTGGGGGTGGAGACGCTCCTTCAGGTGTACAGGACCGAGGCCGTTTAGGGCTTTAAAGGTCAGCACCAACACTTTGAATTGTGCTTGGAAACGTACTGGGAGCCAATGTAGTTCTCTCAGGACCGGTGTTATGTGGTCCCAGCGGCCACTCCCAGTCACCAGTCTAGCTGCCGCATTCTGGATTAATTGCAGTTTCCGGGTAACCTTCAAAGGTAGCCCCACGTAGAGCGCATTGCAGTAGTCCAAGCGGGAGATAACCAGAGCATGCACTACTCTGGCGAGACAGTCTGCGGGCAGGTAGGTAGGTTGGCAGCCATGGGGAGCTCCAAGTGAGCAGCTTGCGCCAACAAAGGTTGGGAGCGGACTCAGGATTTTTCGGCCTCTAGATTTTATTTATTTATTGAATTTATAAAGGTAAAGGGACCCCTGACCATTAGGTCCAGTCGTGACCGACTCTGGGGTTGCGGCGCTCATCTCGCATTATTGGCCAAGGGAGCTGGCATACAGCTTCTGGGTCATGTGGCCAGCATGACTAAGCCACTTCTGGTGAACCAGAGCAGCGCACGGAAACGCCGTTTACCTTCCCTCCAGAGCGGTTCCTATTTATCTACTTGCACTTTGACGTGTTTTCAAACTGCTAGGTGGGCAGGAGCTGGGACCGAGCAACGGGAGCTCACCCCGTCGCGGTGATTCGAACCGCCAACCTTCTAATCGGCAAGCCCTAGGCTATGTGGTTTAACCCACAGCGCCACCCGTGTCCCATTGAATTTATATACCGCCGTATACCCGGAGGTCTCAGGGCAGTTCACAGAATAAAATCACAAACGATAAAATCAAAATAAGAGCAATAATACGCCCCCCAAAAGCCACATCTTAAAAGGGCATAGGATGTCTATCAGGTCAACCCAAGGCCTGGTTAAAAAGGAAAGTTTTTGCCTGGCGCCTAAAGGTGTATAGTGAAGGTGCCATGCGAACTTCCCTGGGGAGAGCATTCCACAAACGGGGAGCCTCTGCAGAGAAGGCCCTGTTCTCGTGTTGCCACCCTCTAGACCTCTCAAGGAGGTACACGAAGAAGGGCCTCAGAAGATGATCTTAGGGTTCATATTAAAAAGGTAGGTTCATATTAAAAGAGGCAGCCCTTGAGGTGTTGCGGTCCTGAGCCGTTTAAGGCTTTATAGGTCAAAACCAGCACTTTGAATTGGGCCCGGAAACTAATTGGTAGCCAGTGCAGTCGGACCAGGATCGGTGTAAGATGCTCAAACTGTCCAGATTGCCTCCTCCTGGCTCCACCCCCTTGCAGAGAACTCTGGAGGCTTAAAGGGCCACATCTTCGGCCTGAAGACGGGAAGGGACCCCAAGTGTCATCTAGTCCACCCCACCCTGCAATACAGGAATCTCGGCGAAAGCATCCAGGACAGATGGCCAATGAAGGAGACTCCTCCACCTCCGAAGGGAGACCGTTCCACAGTCGAACAGCTCAGGAAAGGTCTTCCTGATGTTGAGTCGGAATCTCCTTTCTTGTAACTGGAAGCCATGGGTTCGAGTCCTACCTTCCACAGCAGGAGGAAACAAGCTTGCTCCGTTTCCCATGTGACAGCCCTCGGGATATTTGACGATCTCATATCAGTGCCGTCTCCAGGGCAATTGAGAAAGGAAGGAAGGAAGAAGAAGAGTTTGGATTTGATATCCTGCTTTATCACTACCCGAAGGAGTCTCAAAGCGGCTCACATTCTCCTTTCCCTTCCTCCCCCACAACAAACACTCTGTGAGTGAGTGGGGCTGAGAGACTCCAGAGAAGTGTGACTAGCCCAAGGTCACCCAGCAGCTGCATGTGGAGGAGTGGGGAATCGAACCCGGTTCACCAGATTACGAGTCTACTGCTCTTAACCACTACACCACACTGGCAAGAGGAAGCGGCAAGCTTGCATCCATCCCTTGCTGGCAGGGACACTGAGCACCGATTGTTGCAGGATTTTCCCCTTTGCTATCTGGCTAGCCTCAGTCTTGAGTTCCTGACAAGCCGCCCCAGGGTATATTAAGACACAGACTTATTTTTATGCCGTAATCCAAATTGACGGTCAGGGTTAGGCTGCGCAATAAATTTGTTACCGCTAACCCCTCCATTGGGCGGCTGGATTTCCTGTTGGCGAGTCGAGGAGGAGGGGATTAGCCCTCCAAGCAAAGGCTTCGGAAAATGCGTCTGCAGGTAAGAGCTTAATTTTAATAAGTAGTGTCAGCGTTTATTCCCAGGAAACAGCTGGAATTTCAGGGTTTGCCAGCGGGCTGAAAATGGTGTTTATGGATACAGTCCCATCTCCAAATCCTTAGGGCAGCCTTCGGTTTGCTGAGAAGCCCAAACCCGCGCCTGTTTACTCGAAGGAAGTCCCAGTTTGTTCCTGTGCTGCGTCGAGAAATATCGAGGCCGTTTAGGGGTCCTCTCCGCCTTTCCAAACATCGTGTCAAATGAGCATTTTTTCCAAAGTATAATTTATCAGTTTTATATACACTATTAAAGCTGAGCCAAACATGCTTAGAAGGCTGGGTCGTGGGGGATGTGGAACTGGCCTCTCTTTTGCATTATGGGATGTTTGGGGGGAGGGGATAGCTTGTCTCAGAAACAGGGCAACATTTAAATTTCCCTGAAATGCTGCTTAGCATCACGATTTCAAGTCAGGCTATTCTAGGAGAAAACGATGACCATTAATCTAAAATTCATTTTAGAGCAGATTTGGGTGTAGTTGCCCAATTGCTACCCACAGCAACTGATAAATGTATTTATTGGCTCTCCTATTCCCTTTCTTGGTTTCCATGATCACTGCAGATAGTGGCAGCAGTCACGAAATTAAAAGACGCCTGCTTCTTGGGAGAAAAGCAATGACAAACCTAGACAGCATCTTGAAAAGCAGAGACATCACCTTGCCGACAAAGGTCCGTCTAGTTAAAGCTATGGTTTTCCCAGTAGTAATGTACGGAAGTGAGAGCTGGACCATAAAGAAGGTTGATCGCCGAAGAATGGATGCTTTTGAATTGTGGTGCTGGAGGAGACTCTTGAGAGTCCCATGGACTGCAAGAAGATCAAACCTCTCCATTCTGAACGAAACCAGCCCTGAGTGCTCACTGGAAGGACAGATCCTGAAGCTGAGGCTCCAATAATTTGGCCTCCTCATGAGAAGAGAAGACTCCCTGCAAAAGACCCTGATGTTGGGAAAGATGGAGGGCACAAGGAGAAGGGGACGACAGAGGACGAGATGGTTGGACAGTGTTCTCAAAGCTGCCAACATGAGTCTGACCAAACTGTGGGAGGCAGTGGAAGACAGGAGTGCCTGGCATGCTCTGGTCCATGGGGTCACGAAGAGTCGGACATGACTAAACGACTAAACAACAAAATTCCAAGAGTCCTGTATGGGGCTCTGATTTACTATTTTAGAAAATGTTTTTCCCTCCTTGGTTTTTGTGTTCAGTGTTGCTTTGGAGAGCAGAGCATAATCTCCGAAGAAATTGGATGTTCTGAATCTGCGCGGTTTTGATCCTTTTTACTCTCAATGTAAACGGCCAACACAGCTTTTTATGTGATGGCCTTCCAGATGGTTTTCGTTGGACTACAATTCCCATCATCCATCTCAACACAGTGGCTGAGGCTGATGGGAGTTGGAGTCCCAAAAACATGTAGAGGACACCATATTGGCCAGCTTTGATTTCTGCGGATGTGTGAATCCTACACATTTAATAGCTGATGCTCTGTTTTCTCCTATCCTGTGGAAGTGAGCCATGGCTATCATCAAAATAATTAATGATGATCAGAAATGCAGAGTCAGGGACTTTAAGCTAATAGCCGCAACATGTTAATGTAAGATGCAATTTAACATCTGGAATAGATCGCCATTGCCTAAGCACCTGAAGCAGCCAGTTTAAATGCATCGATGACCCTCTACATTTACCTTAGATGAAGGAGAAGGGATTAAGGAGCATGGAAAGAGAACAGGGAGACTTTTTAATTTTATTTTTTAGGAAAACATGAATGGCCCCTGAAATTGAAGGCCTTTTTGTTCCAGACACTGACGTCTTTCAAGTGAGTTGGAAGTGTCTGTGTTCAAATCGATGTACGAGACTCTCCTTGGGTGGATCTACACACAGGAAAAATCTGTTATAAATAAGTCGTAAATTAAGTCATTGTAACAAAGGAAAGAAAAAAAAGCTATGTAAAATCGCATAGAAAAGTTTTGTGCTCTACAGCACCATCTGGTGTTGCATGTTGATAATGCATTCAAAACGCTGTGGGGTGTTTTTTTTAAACTAATGTAGCTGAGCCCCTTCTCTTCCTTGTGAAGGAGTAGCTCGGAATGTTAACATTTTTAAGGCGAAAAGGAAATTAATTGTGGGTGGCCTGAGGGGCAGGAATCTTCTGTGGGGGTACGGAGACATACCCCCCCAACATTTTTAGAGGAAAATTTGGGGTTCCATCCTGCCAACACCGTCACTTGCCCCCTCCCTGACACTGACCCCTTCCTACCGTACCCACCCTCTCACCGCAGCAACTCAATCACCCACCCCACTCCCTCCCCTCTCTAACCTTTGCCTGCTGTCTTCACCTCCTGCTCCACAGCCTCGGGAGACACCCTGTGACCCAGAGCAGCCTGCCAGAAGGTCGCCCCAACCTGCGCAGCATCAGAGATGTCACAGGGACCAGACCAGCCTCCTCCTCCTCTGGTGCTGCAAACGTACTTCCTTCCTGTCAGGAAATGGCCTACTCACACGTAGAACCTCGGCAGAGACACATGCCCAACTGGCATGTTCCCTCCTTCCTGGGCGATCATTCGGGAGCTTCCAACAACAGAACAACAACAACAAACTTTATTTGCGTAGCCTACAGGCCATTGCATCAAAAGACACATATTACAAATGCTGGTAAAAAGTCCTATATAAAACAATAAAATGAGCTGAATCTGGATTCAGCACAACACAATTAAAACAAAACAGATGAGATCTTAATTATGAATTCAAGCAGGGCACTATTTTTCGGGAGCTTCTTATGCATTCCTCTGCCCGGACATCACAGCGACTGGTGTCAGAAGACATCCAGCACACTTAGGGATCCGCAGAGTGTGCGCAGTAGCGTAACAGACAACAGCAACTCAGCATTTAGGCTAAATCTACTTTATTACATATCTACACACACGGAGCTCTACATCATGGCTCCCTCTCTCTCTAGCATCAGGCAGCAAAGAGAAAGAACAAAGTACAACAGTCCCACTTCAGGAAACACAGTAAGACAAACATCCTGTCTTCCGTCACTTCCCACTTCCCACTCTGTGGAATGAAAACACCCAGTCATGTGATAAACAATAAACCCATGACTGCACACGGGGAATGAATCTTACAACTGCCTGGTGTTTTTACATGAGTAGAATGTGTGCTTTTATTTAAAATGCATCTCTCGGTTATTTGTGGGGCATAGGAATTGGTTTGTTTTTTCCTTCCCCCAAAATATACTCCGCCCCCCCCCCACAAGGTCTGAGGGACAGTGGACCCGACCCCTGCTGAAAAAGTTTGCTGACCCCTGAACCGGAGCATCACTTTCTCTGCTCACTTTCAATCTTCGCTCTTAATCTTTGCTTAAGTGCCCGGGGAGCCTTCTTGCGGCTGAAGCCTGGGCCAGAAAATACGTCAAATAAATACATTTTAAAATGAGTATTTACAGTCCAGGGGTAACCAGAACCAGGAGGTTTAACTGCCAAACCCTCAAACTAAAGCACAATCCGTTTTTTCTGGATGCGCAGGCTTGTATCTCTTCCAGTTCTCCAAATCGCCCTGCTGTGACTCTGCCTTAGCGCTTAGACTTGGCAGCTGTCTGTATACCTGTCCCTGCTTCCTCCTGGTCGAGCCTGCAAGAAACGGTTGTGACATGCTGGAGATGACCTGATTGCTTAAATATCCATCCCTGGTATTAATCAGCCTGGCAGGGAAGGTGGGTGGGAATTGCCTAATGGGAAAAGCAATCATCTCTTCTGAATTTGCTCGTGGAACGGAAAGAGAAGTGGGAGGGTGAATCTCATGCCAAAGTGTCATCCATGGGCTCCTCTCCTTAACATGGAAAGATGCTGCGGCCAGCGGTGGCCCACATGATGAGACACAGGAATGGAAGACGAACCTGCTAGATCAGGCAACTGCTGCTGGGTTCCAACTCCCAGTGGCCCCAATTGTTTGTTTTCAAATGTTTATTGGGTTTTACATTTAACAATTCAAGTCACATATAAATCATAATCATATGCACACAGGATTCTCTGAATCCCTAGACTTCCCTCCTTTGGCGATCACCCGTAGCCGAGTAAGATTGTCTTCCATGAACACGGTGAGTCCACAAGTGACTGTGGAGGCCAGTTCTGGATCCACACGTCCTTCCACAGTGGGCACACAGGTTTCTGGACGGGAGTTGATCACGGTGAGGGTTTGCCCAGCATGCCTTCCTCTTAGCACGTTTTTCTCTTGTGTCCTGAGTTTGAGTGTCTTCAAAGCCCCTGACACCTTTGGTAAAGGCTGTTCTCCACTTGCAGGCCAGTGTTTCCCAGTTGTTGGTGTTTATACCACATTTTTTAAATTTTGCTTTGAGACAGGTTTAACTCTTTTGTTGACCACCAGCATTACACTTTCCATTTTTAAGTTTGGAATAGAGTAGTTCTTTGGAAGACAATAATCAGGCATCCTCACAACATGATCAGTCCAATGAAGTTGACGTTGAAGAATCATCGCTTTGACACGGGTGATCTTTGCTTCTTCCAGTACACTGGCATTAGTTCACCTGTCTTCCCAAGTGATGTGTACAATTTTTCGGAGACACCGTTGATGGAATCTTTCAAGGAATTGGAGATGGCGTTTATGAGTGGTCCATGTTTCACAAGCGTACAGTAAGGTTGGTAGTACCATAGCTTTGCAAACAAGCATTTTGCTTTCCCTGCGAATGTCCCGATCCTCAAACACTCTGCAATTCAATCGGGAGAAAGCCGCACTCGCAGAGCTCAGGCGATGCTGGATTTCAGCATCAATGTCAGCCCTTGTGGAAAGATAACTGCCTCCCCTCCACCCCTCCATGGGTTCCGTAGTTATTCCTTTTTGACTGCATTGTATAATGTTCTCCATAATTCCGTGTTGGTCTGTCATAGTCAAAACAAAATAAAAAAAATCATAGAATCATAGAATCATAGAATCATAGAGTTGGAAGAGACCACAAGGGCCATCCAGTCCAACCCCCTGCCAAGCAGGAAACACCATCAAAGCATTCCTGACAGGTGGCTGTCAAGCCTCTGCTTAAAGACCTCCAAAGAAGGAGACTCCACCACACTCCTTGGCAGCAAATTCCACTGTCGAACAGCTCTTACTGTCAAGAAATTCTTCCTAATGTTTAGGTGGAATCTTCTTTCTTGTAGTTTGAATCCATTGCTCCGTGTCCGCTTCTCTGGAGCAGCAGAAAACAACCTTTCTCCCTCCTCTATATGACATCCTTTTATATATTTGAACATGGCTATCATATCACCCCTTAACCTTCTCTTCTCCAGGCTAAACATACCCAGCTCCCTAAGCCGTTCCTCATAAGGCATCGTTTCCAGGCCTTTGACCATTTTGGTTGCCCTCCTCTGGACACGTTCCAGCTTGTCAATATCCTTCTTGAACTGTGGTGCCCAGAACTGGACACAGTATTCCAGGTGAGGTCTGACCAGAGCGGAATACAGTGGTACTATTACTTCCCTTGATCTAGATGCTATACACCTATTGATGCAGCCCAGAATTGCATTGGCTTTTTTAGCTGCTGCATCACACTGTTGACTCATGTCAAGTTTGTGGTCTACCAAGACTCCTAGATCCTTTTCACTTGTACTACTCTCAAGCCAGGTATCACCCATCCTGTATTTGTGCTTTTCATTTTTTTTGCCCAAGTGTAGTACTTTACATTTCTCCCTGTTAAAATTCATCCTGTTTGCCTTGGCCCAGTTCTCTAATCTGTTAAGGTCATTTTGAAGTGTGATCCTGTCCTCTGGGGTATTAGCCACCCCTCCCAATTTGGTGTCATCTGCAAACTTGATCGGGATGCCCTCAAGCCCATCATCCAAGTCATTGATAAAGATGTTGAATAAGACTGGGCCCAAGACAGAACCCTGTGGCACCCCACTAGTCACTTCTCTCCAGGATGAAGAGGAGCCATTGATGAGCACCCTTTGGGTTCGGTCAGTCAGCCAGTTACAAATCCAATGAATGGTAGCATTGTCTAGCCCGCATTTTACCAGCTTCTTTACAAGAATATCATGGGGCACCTTGTCAAAGGCCTTGCTGAAATCAAGATAGACTACATCCACAGTGTTCCCTTCGTCTACCAGGCTTGTAATTCTGTCAAAAAATGAGATCAGATTAGTCTGACATGACTTATTTTTCAGAAACCCATGCTGACTTTTAGTGATCACAGCGTTCCTTTCTAGGTGCTCACAGACCGTTTGCTTAATGATCTGCTCTAGAATCTTTCCTGGTATTGATGTCAGGCTGACTGGGCGGTAATTGTTTGGGTCCTCTCTTTTCCCCTTTTTGAAAATAGGGACAACATTTGCCCTCCTCCAGTCTGCTGGGACTTCACCTGTTTTCCAAGAATTCTCAAAGATTACTGCCAGTGGTTCTGAAATCACCTCTGCCAGTTCTTTTAATACTCTGGGATGTAGTTCATCTGGCCCTGGAGACTTGAATACATCTAAACTAGCCAAGTGTGCTTGTACTACCTCCTTACTTATTCTGGGCTGTGTTTCCCCTGCTGAATCATCTGCTCCATATTCTTCAGGTCGGGCATTGTTTTCTTTTTTGGAGAAGACTGAGGCAAAGAAGGTATTGAGGAGTTCTGCCCTTTCTGCGTCCCCTGTTCGCATTTCACCTTCTTCTCCTCTAAGTGGCCCCACTGTTTCCTTGTTCTTCCTTTTGCTACGGACATACCCATAAAAACTCTTTTTATTGCTTTTAACCTCTCTAGCAAGCCTGAGTTCATTCTGTGCTTTAGCTTTTCTGACTTTGTCTCTACATGTGCTGGCTATTTGTTTGAATTCCTCTCTGGTGGTTTCCCCCTTTTTCCATTTCTTGTACATATCCCTTTTAAATCTTAACTCAGTTAAAAGTTCATTAGATAGCCACCCTGGCTTCTTTAGGCACCTTCCATGTTTTCGTCTCATTGGTACTGCTTGAAGTTGTGCTTTTAATATCTCCCTTTTAACAAACTCCCATCCATCATGAACTCCCTTCCCTTTTAGTATTACTGACCATGGGATCACACCCAGCATTTCCCTAAGTTTTCTGAAGTCGGCTTTCTTAAAGTCTAGAATTTGAGTCTTAGTATGCTTGGTTGCTCCTTTCTGATGTATAATAAACTCCAGAAGAGCATGATCACTCCCACCTAATGATCCTGCCACTTCTACCCCACTAACCAGGTCATCACTATTGGTTAGGACCAGATCTAAAATGGCTGATCCTCTTGTTGCTTCTCCCACTTTCTGGACAATGAAATTGTCTGCAAGGCCAGTGAGGAATCTGTTCGACCTTATGCTCTTGGCTGAGTTTGACATCCAACAAATATCAGGATAGTTGAAATCCCCCATTACTACTATCTCATTTCCTTTTGAATGCTTGGTCATCTGTTCCAGGAAGGCATCATCTATGTCCTCAGTTTGGCTTGGGGATCTATAGTAAACTCCCACCATGAGATCACTGTTATTTTTCTCTCCCTTAATTTTGACCCAGATACTCTCAATTTGGCTTTGAAGTTTTAAATCATGGATCTCTTCACAGGTATACACATCCCTGACATATAACGCCACTCCTCCTCCTTTCCTGTTTGGTCTATTTCTCTTAAATAGATTGTATCCCTCTATTACTACATTCCAATCATGAGACTCATCCCACCAGGTTTCAGTGATGCCTATTATGTCGTATTTAGTGTGCTGCACCAAGAGCTCAAGTTCATCTTGTTTATTTCCCATGCTCTGTGCATTTGTATACAGACATTGAAAACCATTGATCATTCCCCCTAGTCTCCTACTTAAGGATTTTTTCCTCCCACCACTAGGTCTGTGCGCTGTTTGCTCCATTTGGTCCTTGACATTTGGATGATCATCTTCAGCATTTGATAGACTCCTACCTTCAGGACCACTGTCTCCCTCCCCCACATAAGTCAGTTTAAAGCCCTCCTGATGAGGTTTTTGAGATTGTTGGCAAAAACATTCCTCCCAACCCTTGTGAGGTGCAGCCCATCACTTGCCAGAAGTCCATCTTCAAGAAACTGCAGACCGTGATCTAAGAAACCAAACCGTTCCTGCCGGCACCATTTGCGAAGCCAGTTGTTCACTTCTCCTATTTTCCTCTCTCTTCCTGGGCCACGGCGTTCAACTGGGAGGACAGATGAGATGACAATTTGTGCATTTAATTGCTTCAGCTTCCTGCCCAGAGCCTCATAATCACTTTTGATCTTCTGGAGGCTATGGCTTGCGGTGTCAAAAACAAAATAAAAAAAATCCTTCCAGTAGCACCTTAGAGACCAACTAAGTTTGTTCTTGGTATGAGCTTTCGTGTGCATGCACACTTCTTGGTATCTGAAGAAGTGTGCATGCACACGAAAGCTCATACCAAGAACTAACTTAGTTGGTCTCTAAGGTGCTACTGGAAGGATTTTTTTTATTTTGTTTTTATATATATTTAATTAAATATATAATTACACACACACACACACACACACCACACACACACACCCTGGTATATATATTTGGGAGAGAATTTGGTTTAGCTCACACTTAAAGGTGGCCCCACCTAATTCACATTTTCTGAAAGAACACACAAACAGAAACACAGCCATCCTTCGAAATCCCACTTACCTGAATTATGCATCTTTACTGCCAGGCAGTATGTAGAAAGATGCGTGTACAGGGGCAAAGTGTACATAAAACGCATACTTCAGCGAACACGACATGTAAATATACAAAAATGTGTATATTAGGAGATATCTGTACTAGAATGCTGCAGCATTTCTTGAAGACTTGAATCTGGTCCGCGACTGTAATATTATTATTATTATTATTATTATTATTATTGAAGACTTAAAAAATATATGTCACAAATGGACGTGGAAACCTGAATTTAAGATCAGAGAAGCAGAGAAACCCCCAAAATGATTTGCTCATCCCTAGACCAACAATAAGAGTTATATTCGCCAGGTTGCACAGATCTCCTTCCTCAGCAGGGATCCAGTCACTGTTTCATAGCCTTCAGACATTGCATTGATCTCTTGGCTTGGCCAGATCCAAATCTCCAGTCCATCAGTCAACTTGGATTCGCGTCTTGCTCTGACCACACATTTCCATCCTGCATATTCCGGGAAGACAAAGAGCAAAGGAAAAGTGGGAGAGAGACAGTATGGCAGTGACCCAACCTTTGTGGATTCCGGTGGGATCAGCTGTGCTTAACTCCGTATCAGACTGTGTCCGTTTACAAGCCCTGGACCGAAATCCGCAGGGCAGGAGCGGAGGTTTCCTCAGGTTTTAAAATAAAATAAAACAAAACCCTGGCAGGAAAGTTACATATGTCACTCCTGCGACGGCGAGAGATGGAAGCTGCGCTCATCCCGGCTGGGACATCCAACGACTTATTGGCACTTAGGAGAACCTCCGGGCGGATTAGGGGGGATTTTGTGGGGGGCGTTTTATCACTGCATCATAACTCAGCAGCCCAGAGCTGCTTCCCGCGAAATCTCGCCTGGATCTCCCGGCCCTGAACTTTTGCCCTGCCAGTGGTTTCAAACAGGATATTACCGGTATGCACCTTGAGCCCAGGAAGCGGCTTTATACAGAGTCAGACCAGTGGCCCATCTAGCGCCATTGTCGTATTGTTGACACTGAGTGGCAGCTGTGGTTCTCCAGGGTTTCAGGCCGGGAATCTCTCCCAGCCCTGCCTGGAGCTGTCAGAAGGGATTGAACCTGGGACCTCTTTCATGCAAAACACATGCTTTCTACCGGTGGGATGTGATCCGTGAGAGGCAGTCAAGTCCAACATTCCTTGAAATGCTAGAGTAGACATGCAAGGGAATGTTTGGTCCAGCCAGTCAAAACTTCCTGTTCCTCCTGGCTGGAGACAGCGTGGTGTCATGGTTAAGAGCGGTGGACTCGTAATCTGGTGAACCGGGTTCGATTCCCCGCTCCTCCACATGCAGCTGCTGGGTGACCTTGGGCTAGTCACACTTCTCTGAAGTCTCTCAGCCCCACTCACCTCACAGAGTGTTTGTTGTGGGGGAGGAAGGGAAAGGAGAATGTGAGCCGCTTTGAGACTCCTTCGGGTAAAGCGGGATATCAAATCCAAACTCTTCTTCTTCTTCTTCCTTTTGCATGTGATAGAAGGTGGGCGTGACCTAACCTGTCCAGGTAAATAAATAAATAAATAAATAAATAAATAAATAAATAAATAAATAATAATAATAATAATAATAATATTTTATTATTTGTACCCCGCCCATCTGGCTGGGTCTCCCCAGCCACTCTGGGTGGCTTCCAGCAAACATTAAAATACATTAACACATCACAGATTAAAAACTTCCCTAAACAGGGCTGCCTTCAGGTATTTCCTAAATGTTATGTAGTTGTTGATCCCGTTGACCTCTGATGGGAGGGCATTCCACAGGCTGGGCGCCACTACCGAGAAGGCCCTCTGCCTGGTTCCCTGTAACCTCACTTCTCGCAATGAGGGAACCGCCAGAAGGCCCTCGGCGCTGGATCTCAGTGTCTGGGCTGAATGGTGGGGGTGGAGACGCTCCTTCAGGTATACATAGCCGAGGCCGTTTAGGGCTTTAAAGGTCAGCACCAACACTTTGAATTGTGCTCGGAAACAAAAGGACGAGTAAACAAAAGGACGAGTCACGCAGTACCCTCCCCTCTTTTTGACTTCCTTCTTCATTTGACCAGCTTTTAGCTAGGACTGCTCTGCTAGCTCTCAGCTAGCAGAAGCACTGGGATTATTCCCCCATATGGGGTAGTTCCACATGTACATACAGTCATACCTCGGGTTATGGCCGCTTCAGGTTGTATGATTTCGGGTTGCGCACTGCGCCGAACCCGGAAGTAACGGAATGGGTTACTTCTGGGTTTCGGCGCTTGCGCATGCGCAGAAATGCTAAATCACACTTTGCGCATGCACAGAAGTGCCGAATTGCGTCACGCACATGCGCAGAGGCAACGGCGTGGGTTGCGAATGCAGCGGGTTGCAAACTCGCCTCCTGCACGGATCGCGTTCGCAACCCAAGCGTCCACTGTATTTGTAACTAAGTCTGCCTTCAGGAATCCAACTGTGAACTGATGTGAGTAAACTTCTTTCATTGACTTTGAATAAGATTGTGGCATCTTTATTATTTTAAGAGGGATTCAAGGGAACTTACCAGGAACGTACAATTCAATCTGAAGATAGACAGAATTGTATAATAGTGAGAGGCTCACATGAACCTGCAACCAGCTACCTGCTGTGCTTGTAAAAAGGGGAATGTAACGCTGCTAAGTAAAGGAACTTGCTAGCACAAGTTAGGAAGGATATTAATAAACAATATACCCTCTCCTGCCACCCTGAACATTCCCACACTACCAATGATCTATGGCCAAGAATTATTAAAATTATGATGTAAAACCTATTTTACCAGATCTTCGGAGGAAACCTTCCGCTGCACAGAAGGAGAGAGTGCTCTCGTGCTCAGATCCTGCATGTGGGTTTCTTTGGTTGGCCACTGCGAGAACAGGATGCTGCACTAGATGGGCCATGGGCCTGATCCACCAGCTCTTTTTATGTTCTCGTGTGCGTTTCGTAGCAGCCCTCCATGTGTGCATTTATCAGGAGACACGTTTCCAGGCACGGAGGCGAAAGAGGCAGAAAAGCCCTGCTTAAAACGTCCCTGCATCCAGCTGCCGCAATAAAAGCACGGGAGCAGGGGCTGCTCAGGAGAGATGCCACCAGCCACGTGGTATGAGAGCCAGTGTGGTGTAGTGGTTAAGAGCGGTTGACTCGTAATCTGGTGAACCGGGTTCGCGTCCCCGCTCCTCCACATGCAGCTGCTGGGTGACCTTGGGCTAGTCACACGTCTCTGAAGTCTCTCAGCCCCACTCACCTCACAGAGTGTTTGTTGTGGGGGAGGAAGGGAAAGGAGAATGTGAGCCGCTTTGAGACTCCTCCGGGTAGTGATAAAGCGGGATATCAAATCCAAACTCTTCTTCTTTCAACCACGCTGCAGGTCCGTGGCTTTTGCAACAGTGCCACAGTGGAGACCGCCACCTGGGGCAGAGTTTCCCTGACCGCTGGCCCTGCTAGCAGTGGATGATGGGAGTTGTAGTCCACAAACAGCTGGAGACCCAAGTTTGGGAAACCCTCATCTATGGGAAAACATGGCTTTCTTGTAACGAATCGTCGTCTTCCTACGTTCCCCTCTCCCCCCCCCTTGAAAAAAAGTCAACCGGACAATGTTCCATTATCATAAAATATATGGGGACCCTGGGAAGGACCTGTAATAATTGCTACCATTTGAGCCTCGTTCCTTCATTTGAGCTGGGAGGTTCTCAGTTGCTATCAGCATTCCAAAGCGAGGCGAAAGTGCTTTTCCGCCGGGGCCGGTAATGCCACGCGGCTTAATTGCCCCTGACATTTTTCTTGGCCTCGTCAAGGACTTCCTCGGCATATCAAAAGCCCAATGGAAATTTATTATACGTTGTCAAGAGACCGGGGTGCGGGGGGAAATTAAGACCTGTGGCATCTCCAAAGAAGCTTCGATAACCGAGTTGCGTTTAAAATAAATCAGCAAACAGAGCTTCTCCCCTGGGAGCAATAGCCTGCAAAATATTTCATCAGGAGGCCCAGACGCTGTTGCGATGGTAATTAATCTTCCTGGTAATAACGCTGATGATGTTTTCCCGTGACCCAAAAAAATTGGACAGTTCCTAAAGGGGCCACAAGGTGGCATTGGGGTACCCTGCTCTGCGGAAGGAATGGTGTGTTTAGGAAATGACTTTTTAGAGTGCTTTGGTACCTTTCAAGGGCTGGGCTCTTAAATTTAGATCGAAACCCCTTTAGATGAAGCTCTGAACATCTCAGAAGGAAGGTGTGGTCGGGGAAAGACCGGCCGCATCCGTCGAGGGAGAAGACTTTGGAGACCAAAGGTAAGTACAGTGGTACCTTGGTTCTAAAACTTAATCCGTTCCGGAAGTCCGTTCCAAAACCAAAGCGTTCCAAAACATTTAACCAAGTCCCCTGTCATACTTTGGTTGTTGTTGTTTAGTCGTGTCCGACTCTTCGTGACCCCATGGACCAGAGCACGCCAGGCACGCCTATCCTTCACTGCCTCTCGCAGTTTGGCCAAACTCATGTTAGTAGCTTCGAGAACACTGTCCAACCATCTCGTCCTCTGCCGTCCCCTTCTCCTTCCGAGCTGCCGAGTAAGGATCCTTTACCGGGTGGCGGGGGGCCCGGGGCTCGCGGGGGCCCCCCGCCAAGTGTCACCCCCCCTCCAGGGTGGAACCCGGGGCCCTCCGCACCCAACCCTTGCTACGCCACTGCCTAAACCTTCCAACATTCAACTTCCTAGGATCTCCCCAGGTTTCAGGAATATGAGATAAGGAGCGGAAATGTCTCCCAGCTCACTTTCTCGGGCACCTTGCCCCACCCAGAATATAAAAGATATAACATTTAAAAAATGGAAGCAGCCATGTCACGCTGACCTTTTTCTCTAGGTCGATACTCTGCCTTTGGAAGGGAGCCAGCGAAATGTCACGGAGACCTCTGCAAACGGGCCAAGAGATCTGCCTCCTTTCGGTACCTTCCAGCACCCACTTGTCAGAGGTATGTTCAACTCCTATCACAAACCGCTAATAAACTTACCCCCCCCCGACTCCCTCCCCACTTTTGAAACTTTCCCACTGGCTTAATCTCTATTAGACTGCGGAGGCAGGCAGAAAAATGGCTTAACCTCGCATCGGAGAGGTTAGAACGGCCCTGCCCAGCCGGGCTGATTTAATAGCAATCAATTAATAAAGCAATCTGCCCGTGTTATTCTTCAGCCGGCCCCGTTCTCAGGGCCGTGATTCAGTGCCGCTCGGCGCAGGAGCCATTCCTGCACATTGTCTGAAGCACCCGCCCCGCTAAGTGCCCAATTAATCAGCAGACAGAACGGCCCGGGGCCATTGTCACAGCCAATTCTTATGAGCCCAGCTGTGGAAGGATACTTTTAAGGAGGAGCTGACGGATATATCATAGGAAAGGGCTTCGTTCTGAGTCAAGGCTATCGCCCCCATCTAGCTCAAGATGGTCTGCACTGCCTGGCAACGGATTTCCAGCAGGGATCATGGACAGTCCCATCAGGAGATGCCAGGCGTTGAGCCCAGGACCTTCTGCAGGTCGTCTTCTTCTTTGGCGATCCCTCATAGCCGAGTAAGATTGTCTTCCATAAACATGGTCTTAACAGCGAGTCCGTAGGTGACTGTGGAGGCCAATTCTGGATCCACACGTCCTTCCACAGTGGGGACATTGGTTTCCGGGCTGAAGTTGCTCACGGTGTGGATTTGCCAAGCGTGCCTTCCTCTTAGCACGTTTCTCCCTTGCGTCCTGAGTTCGAGTGTCTTCAAAGCACATGGCACCTTTGGTAATGGCTGTTCCCCAATTGGAGCACTCGCAGGCCAGAGCTTCCTAGTTGTCGCTGTTTATGCTACATTTTTTTAGATTTGCCTTGAGAGAGTCTTTCAACCTCGTTTGTTGACCACCAGCATTACGCTTTCCATTTTTAAGTTGGGAGTAGAGTACAGTGGACGCTCGGGTTGCGAACGTGATCCGGGCGGGAGGCACGTTGGCAACCTGCAGCATTCGCAACCTACAGCGCCGCATCTGCGCATGCGCGGGTTGCGATTTGGCACTTCTGCGCATGCGCAAAGCGCGGAAACCCGGAAGTAACCCGTTCCGGTACTTCTGGGTTCAGCACAGTGCACAACCCAAAAACGCACAACCTGAAGCGGCCGTAACCCGAGGTATGATTGTAGTTGCTTTGGAAGACGATACCTTCTGCAGGTATCTCCCGTGGAAAGGATCAAGCAAACATGTAGCTCATGCAACATTTTCTTTTTTTAAGGAATTCAGGGGAGATCCTGTAAATTATAAGCCAGTTAGCTTAATGTCTGTCCTGGGGAAACTGGTGGACCTCTGGAGGGTAGGACTCGAACCAATGGCGTCAAGTTACAAGAAATGAGAGTCCGACTCAACACACGGAAGAACTTTCTGACAGTAAGAGCTGTTCGACAGTAGAACTGACTCCCTCGGGAGGTTGTGGACTCTCCTTCCTTGAAGGTTGTTAAGCAGAGGTTGGGTGGCCATCTGTCATTAGCTGAGATTCCTGCCTTTCAGGAGGTGTCACTAGATGATCCCTGGGTCCTTTCCAACTCTACTATTCTATTATTCTATGAAGAGAAAATAGATAGATGATAGATGATAGAATCATAGAATCCTAGAGTTGGAAGAGACCCCAAGGGCCATCCAGTCCAACCCCCTGCCAAGCAGGAAACACCATCAAAGCATTCCTGACAGGTGGCTGTCAAGCCTCTGTTTAAAGACCTCCAAAGAAGGAGACTCCACCACACTCCTTGCCAGCAAATTCCACTGTCGAACAGCTCTTACTGTCAAGAAATTCTTCCTAATGTTTAGGTGGAATCTTCTTTCTTGTAGTTTGAATCCATTGCTCTGTGTCCGCTTTTCTGGAGCAGCAGAAAACAACCTTTCTCCCTCCTCTATATGACATGCTTTTATATATTTGAACATGGCTATCATATCACCCCTTAACCTTCTCTTCTCCAGGCTAAACATACCCAGCTCCCTAAGCCGTTCCTCATAAGGCATCGTTTCCAGGCCTTTGACCATTTTGGTTGCCCTCCTCTGGACACGTTCCAGCTTGTCAGTATCCTTCTTGAACTGTGGTGCCCAGAACTGGACACAGTATTCCAGGTGAGGTCTGACCAGAGCGGAATACAGTGGTACTATTACTTCCCTTGATCTAGATGTTATACTCCTATTCATGAGATAGATAGATGATAGATGATAGATATAGATAGATAGATAGATAGATAGATAGATAGATAGATAGATAGATAGATACTTTATTGTCATTGTACGTAGTACAACACAATTGAATGCCACCCCCCTTTTCAGCCACATATACGCATTTATACATTTACAGCCACACATACACATACATAACATCCATCACGACTCCCCAAAGATCATATCATTTGGTTACAGCATTTAAAATAGTTATAGCTCTTGGATAAAAACTGTTTTTTTTTAGTCTATTTGTTCTTGATTTAATTGTTCTGTATCTTTTGCCCGAAGGCAACCGTGCAAACAGACTATATCCAGGATGAGATGAATCCTGTAAAATGTTGTTTGCTTTCTTGAGACAACAAATAACCAACCACAGAGAAGAACAAGCCTCGCTGAAGCCAAGTGTGGCTTCTGCAAGAACAAGTGCTATCTCATGAAGCTGTAGGAGCATCAGCAAGCATATAGAGGTGATCTGACTGACAACAGGTACTTGGGCTTTCAAAAAGCTTTCGGCAAGGACCACTGAGTAAGCTTAGCAGTCATGGAATGAGAGGAGAGACCCTCTTGTGGATCAGGAATCGGTTAAGTGACAGGAAGCAGAAAATTGGAATAGATGAGCAGTTCTCTGAATTGAATGGAGAGAACTCCAATATCCATTCAAAAATGGATATGATGTTGCGTGTAGAGGTCACCAGGCCACACCCACCAATAAATTCACACAAGAGACATAATTTTTGTTTGGGTTTTTGGCATAGTTTTGGCCACAACTTTATTGAAATACAAAACACGTGAGTGGTTGCATAGGCATTGGTTCACCTGTCCGACGGGACAGAGCTGACCACTTGTCAGCGGGGGGAAACCAGTCTGGGGAGAGTTGAATGGAGGCTGGGCTGCAGAGACCTCCCCCTTCCCCAGAGGTCCCAGGGGCTCATGCACGGCCCTGCAACCCTACCGGGTTTGGAAAAGCATATTTGAGCCGCTGGATTCCTTTAACAGAATTCCCACGCACCATGATCACTTTGGGAGGGCTACCGCGCTCCATTAACCAACACAACCAATGCCTAACCGCCAACCTTACAAGTTGTGACTAGTTGCTACGTAGTAGGCGAAAACCAAATGGCACAGCCAATCAGCCAAATGGAAAAATTCCTACTAGGCCCCTGCCTCAAGAGCAGACGACCCCATGACAGGCAACAGCAAGGTCAACTCACAAACCTATACCAGGGAGGGGGGGAGGGAGATCCGAAGTTCGCAGCAAAGAGGGAAGGTCGCACTACGTGCTGACTAATTTATAGGATGCTGGGCTGTCCATCAAAATAGATACATGTGCTTTTGCCCAGCAACAGCACTGGTCACTGCTAGCTGTGGCCACTAGCCAAACCCACGGCTACGAAAAGGGGGGTGGCTTTCTAGTCCCCACCGCAACACGATCTCTCCCTGCATAGGAGAACTCGCTTTATGTGAAATATTAATGTATGAATGAATTATATTATTCCCCTCACTTTCCCCCTGTAAGGTATTATGTACTGTATATCTTTTTTTGCTGAAAGTCGCTTGGAGGCCCTCAAGTGACAAGCGACAAATAAGTCTAATAAATGAAATGAAATTCATTGCCAGGCCCATGTTTGCTTCTGACCCCTTCCCCACCTCTGGCATGTGACCCTCAAATGGTGGCCCAAAAGGGAGTATGGACCTTAAAAAGTTTCCCTGTCCCCGGTTCTGTTCTCATATAAATTTACAGCTGACAAAGCATTCGGTTCATCGAAAGGTTAGAAAGCTTTCGAGATGGCGGCCATCTTGGTTCCCTTCGGCCTCCATCTCCCAGGGGCTTGCTTTGGCTCTTCTCGAAGTCTTCCCCATTCTCGACGGAGCAGCACCTTTTGACTTGTAAAAATAAAAGTTAGAGAGAAGGAGAGGGTCTTAAACTCCAGAGGAAAGCTCTTCCTCCAACTGCACACCATCGCAGACCAAATGTGCAAAAACGGGGGGAATCACTTTTCAAGATGCCCAGGACTCCTGAGGGGAGAGGTGAGCTCCCTTTGCCTCGCCAGAGAGTTCAAAGTGTCTCTGCTGGATGTTGGCTTCTCCGCAGGATTTCTCCGTCCAGATAAATCTCTCGGTGCCGGTTAACCTCCTCCCCGCCTCCTTCCTCACTCCCGGCGTGTGAAACTCACCCGCCTGCGAGAGATCAGAGATGGCCTGGAGTTCACGTTAAGGAACAGATGTCGCAGCTCTAAGCGCAGAGGTGTCAGGGAGCATGGCGGCTGAGAGACGTTGAATTAATTAACTAGATCCCTGCAGGCAAAGCCAAAGGACATGGCCACTTTGAACAAGCCAGAGTGTGAAATTCAGCCCAACACCCCAGCCTGCTGCTCTCTGGCTTTTGCTGCCCCTTGTAGGACTTAGGGACGCGGGTGGCGCTGTGGTCTAAACCACTGAGCCTCTTGGGCTTGCCGATCGGAAGGTCGGCGGTTCGAATCCCCACGACAGAGTGAGCTCCCGTTGCTTGGTCCCACCTCAGAAGATGATCTCAGGGTCTGGGTAGGTTCATATGGGAAGAGGCGGTCCTTGAGGTATTATAGGTCAAAACTAGCACTTTGAATTGGGCCCAGAAACTAATCGGTAGCCAGTGCAGTTGAACCAGGATCAGTGTAATATGCTCAAACCATCTTGCCCCTGTGAGCAACCTGGCCGCTGAATTCTGCACATAGCTGTCAAATTTCGAATTTGAAAATAAGGGATTTTTTCAAACTTTCGGATTTGAAAATAAGGGATGCCGCGAGGGTGGTGTAATGGCACCAAGTAACCTCGCCACCTTGCGCTCCAGAGGCTGCGTGCGAACGGGTGAGCGAAAGAGCGAGCGCATAGACGGCAGGTAGGCTGGCTGGCTGGTTGGGCGTGAGGGACTGGCTGCACAAGGCATGCAAGCTTCGCCCCCAGTCAGTCTCAGACTCCTTATTGGCAGCCGAGCAATGCAGCTGAGGAGCCTCCCTGGCCGGCAGGGAGGGAGAGGAGCTGCTTCCTTTGAAATCTGGGAAATAAGGGATATCAACAATCTGGGATAGCAGCGGGAAACGGCATTGGAATAAGGGAGTTTCCCGCAGAAAAAGGGAGGGTTGACAGCTATGATTCTGCACCAGCTGAAGTTTCTGGACCATCTTCAGAGGCAGCCCTCCATAGAACGCATTGCAGTAATCTAACCTTGAGGTTACCAGAGCCTAGACAACAGTAGCTAGGCTAAGCAATGTGACCAAGCTGATGTAACTTACTCCATGAATATACTCTGGCATGGGGGATGAGTCATGCCATGTGTCGGTAAGCTGAAGCAGGAAGTGGCCACTCGGCAGGTAAACAGTAGGAGCATGTGACCGAATTTCCCTTCTAATCTCTGGAAGCGGCTGAGCAAACATGATTGTTGTGGCCAGACACAGCAGAAGCGAAAGATATGTTGCAGCCAGAGATGGATGCCAGCCATTCCCAAAAGATTATCCTACAGGATTGGGTCTCTTCCTGGTACTAAAGAACAGTCTCCTTCCAGAGAATCCCATCAACCTAGCAGTTCGAAAGCACGCCAGGTACCGCTGTGGCAGGAAGGTAAACGGCATTTCCATGCGCTCTGGTTTCCGTCACAGTGTCCCATTGCGCCAGAAGTCATTTAGTCCTGCTGGCCATGTGAATTGGAAAGCTGTCTGTGGACAAACGCTGGCTCCCTCAGCTGAAAAGCAAGATGAGCGCCACACCCCCATAGTTGCCTTTAACTGGACTAAGTGAGGAGGAATTAAAGAACCTTTTAATGAGGGTGAAAGAGGAGAGGGCAAAATATGGTCTGAAGCTCAACATCAAAAAAACTAAGATCATGGCCACTGGTCCCATCACTTCCTGGCAGATAGAAGGGGAAGAAATGGAGGCAGTGAGAGATTTCACTTTCTTGGGTTCCATGATCACTGCAGATGGTGACAGCACTCACGAAATTAGAAGACGCCTGCTTCTTGGGAGAAAAGCAATGACAAACCTAGACAGCATCTTAAAAAGCAAAGACATCACCTTGCCGACAAAGGTCCGTATAGTTAAAGCTATGGTTTTCCCAGTAGTGATGTATGGAAGTGAGAGCTGGACCATTTAAAAGGCCTGCCAAGTTAGTGGCCATCGCTGCCTCCTGCAGGAGGGAGTTCCATAGTTTAACTACACACTGTGTGAAGGACTTTCCTTTAACTGCCCCAAATCTTCCAAAAATTCAGCTTTGTTGGATGCTCACGAGATCTAGTGCTATGGGAGAGGGAGAAAAACATTTCTCCATCCACTTCCTTCCTGTCCCTCTGGAATTTTCCAGGAGAGGCTAAGATCCAGCAGGCGGAGACCAGATTCCCAATGCCTCCATTTACACATCTTGATTTTAGCGTAAGGAAGGTGTAATGGGCTGTGACATGCCGTGGGACGAAACCTGTTTGCGGTCCATGCGCCGCCATGCCACAGTCCTCTCTGGAAGCTTCTCCGACATCGCTCCAAAGGGCTTCTGGGAGTTCTCCGGCATGTGCAGAATCGATCTCCCCGGGCCGCGGAACACAAGGAAGAAGGAGACGTCTTGCAGAGCCGGGGGCTCGCAGGGCAACTCGGCGGCTGCGCCATCGATCACTTCACGCCAGCGACGACATGACAAGCCCATCATAATATTTGTGAGGGATCGCTTCCTCGCCAGCGCCAAAACCAACGCTTTACGGTCGCAGTGGGAGCGCCGGGGCTGCGCCGTGCTAACTCGAGGTCACGGAACGCAACAATCTGAAATATTCCCCCTCCATTAAAAATAACAACTCAGGGTTAAAAGACTGTTTCATTACAGCTGGGAGGGGGAGTTCAGTGAATGGCAGGGTGGGGGGAGAGAAAACGCCGCAGATGGGATGGGATTCAGATGTCTGCGTTGGTGGAACTCCTGCTGTCATCCTGCAAGCATCAAGGATTATAGAGGGCAGTCGCTCAAAGTCAACGTTGCATTGACGGAAGAGATTTGTGGGAGACATTTTTCATTTGTACAAGTAGCATAGCGTCTGATGTTTTTGCGCCTGTGTCCACAAATGCGAGAGAAAGAGAGAAAGTGATCCTGTTTTGGGGGCCACCCCAAAATGTGCAATTTTCGGGCAGCGCCAGGAATGCGAAAAATTTCGACTTCCCCCCCTTTTCTTATTTCCCAAGGATTGTTTCAACGTTTGGGAACGGCAAAGGCTGACAGAAAACGGCTAGACAGAAAACATAGCTGTGTTGACACGGCTTAAGATCCAGCCATTTCTCTCGTTTACCAAAACGTACTTTCATCTCGATTCATCTTTGCAGTTTGTAGCCAGGGATGAGTGAATCGGTCAATTTCAGCTTCTCGTTTTTCCAGACTTAAGTTCAGCTCTCCCCAGTTCTTCAGATTTCCACATCAATTTACAACTGAAATGAAAGAAAAGTCCTCAGGAAGAATCACCAGTATGTTGACACAATTTTCCCGTTATACACCTTTGTGTGCAATTTTGCTTGAGGCACAAAGCTAAGGAATTTCCCCCCAGTGTGATTCATTTCTGTATGTTTGATTCACTAAGATATGCATTTTTATGTATGCATCACCCTGCTGTGTTTATTTCTGCACAAATTACTTGACTGGAGGGCCACATTGCAAAATTCAGAGAAGTTCAAATTTAGGAAAATATGGCTTTCTTTTTGTTTGCGTCTTGCTTCGGGAAGCACAAATTAGGTAGGTTTTCCTTTGAATGCAGTCTGAATCAACATTCTCCCCCATCCCTGTGTGCATCATTTATTACTACAGATTTCTAACGCACCTGCCCACCCCAAAGGGAGCCCAGGGAAGCTCACGATAATAAAGACCACATTAAAAACAATTCAAGACAGCGGCGTAACAGACTGCAGACAGCAGTTCAAGCCAGCAGTGCGAAAACTTCATGCAATGATAAGCCCAAAGCCTGGATAAATAAGAAGGTTTTTACATGCATCCTGAATGCAGAGGGTGACTACCTGAGTTCTCTTGGGAGGAAGTTCCTTAACTGGGGGATAGTATGATTTATTGGTTGTTTGACATATAGTCTCCATAATCAAAAAGCATAACATTAAAAAATGCATTACAATAAAATGATCCAGCCTTTACCACCCTCCAGGTGTTTTCAATTATGAACTGTCATCAGGGCTGGGGCATCCGTGGTTGAGCAGCTTCCTTGAATGTGGAAGGTCTCAGGTTCAATCCTGAGTGTGCTGGGCCCGGGGGTAATCCAAGAAACGAGTTACAGGTAGGTAGCCGTGTTGGTCTGTCATAGTCAAAACAAAATAAAAAAATTCCTTCCAGTAGCACCTTAGAGACCAATTAAGTTTGTTCTTGGTATGAGCTTTTGTGTGCATGCACTCTTCTTCAGATACACTGAAACAGAAGTCACCAGACCCTTATATATAGTGAGAGGGTGGGAGGGGTATTACTCAGAGGGGTGGTGGGAATGGGTGAAAGGCTGATAGCTGTGGTAAACCTGTTGACGACTGTTAACGACTGCAATTGGTCTTGCAGGAAAAAGCAAGGGGTGAGATGGCTAAAAATAGCTTTGTCATGTATAATGAGATAAGAATCCAATGTCTTTGTTCAGACCAGGTCTCTCCATGGTTTTAAGTTTGGTAATGAGTTGCAATTCAGGGACGTGGTGCGCCACCTGCGGGGGCGTGACACCCAGTGCAGGGGGGCCCAGCTGTGATGGTGCCCCACTGGGATCGTGCTGCTGGGGGCGGTGCACTCCCCCCGCACCGCTGTTCCTCTGCCAGTGCTGTCAATTCATGTCCTGCCCATTTTCTGCAGCTGGTCCACAGAGCCAATAAAGTTCATCAAAAAAACAGTGCTTTGAAATGACAATAAAGAAGATTCTGGCTAAACATCAGGAGTAACCTTCTGAAGGCAAGAGCTGTTTGACAGTAGAACAGACTCCCTTGGAAGGTAGTGAACTCTCCTTCCTGTTACAGGTAGGTAGCCGTGTTGGTCTGCCGTAGTCAAAACAAAATAAAAAAATTCCTTCCAGTAGCACCTTAGAGACCAACTAAGTTTGTTCTTGGTATGAGCTTTCGTGTGCATGCACACTTCTTCAGATACACTGAAACAGAAGTCACCAGACCCTTATATATAGTGAGAGGGTGGGGAGGGGTATTACTCAGATGGGTGATTGGCTGATAGCTGTGGTAAACCTGTTGATGACTCATTTGCAACTCATTACCTGTTGCAACTCATTACCAAGCTTAAAACCATGGAGAGACCTGGTCTGAACAAAGACATTGGATTCTTATCTCATTATACATGACAAAGCTTTTTTAACCTTCTCACCCCTTGCTTTTTCCTGTAAGACTAATTGCAGCCGTTAACAGTCGTCAACAGGTTTACCACAGCTATCAACCTTTCACCCATTTCCACCACCCCTCTGAGTAATACCCCTCCCCACCCTCTCACTATATATAAGGGTCTGGTGACTTCTGTTTCAGTGTATCTGAAGAAGTGTGCATGCACACGAAAGCTCATACCAAGAACAAACTTAGTTGGTCTCTAAGGTGCTACTGGAAGGATTTTTTTAATTTTATTTTGTTTTGACTATGACAGACCAACACGGCTATCTACCTTTAACTGTTGACGACTGTTAACGACTGCAATTAGTCTTACAGAAAAAAGCAAGGGGTGAGAAGGTTAAAAATAGCTTTGTCATGTATAATGAGATAAGAATCCAATGTCTTTGTTCAGGTCTCTCCATGGTTTGAAGCTTGGTAATGAGTTGCAATTCAGCAACTTCTCTTTCCAGTCTATTTCTGAAATTCCTTTGCAATAAGACAGCTACTTTGAGATCTTGTATAGAGTGTCCTGGGAGACTGAAGTGTTCTCCTACTGGTTTCTCTGCCTTGTGATTCCTGATGTCAGATTTGTGTCCATTTATCCTTTGGCGTAGGGTTTGGCCTGTTTGTCCAATATAGAGAGCTGAAGGGCACTGTTGGCATTTGATGGCATACACAATGTTAGACGATAAGCAATTAAATAGTCCTGAGATGGTATGTTTGATGTTGTTGGGGCCAGTAATGGTGTTGTCCGGGTGTATGTGGCAGCAAGAAACGAGGTCCAGGTCCGGTTCAGAATCCGAAGGTTAAGCGAGGAGTCAGTCCGACAGAGCCAAGGCAGAACACGGGGCAGGAAACCAGGCAAGGACAGAGGCAGGATCTTGCTTGCAGCAATGTTGCTCCCGCAACCTGGGGCAGGGTCCGCCAGCCTTTTATCTTTCTCAGGGCAACGGCCGGTCCCGATCCCCCGGCGACTCACCTTCCTGTTTTGCCCGAAGGCGAGCACTCCTCCTGTGAGTACTCAGGTCTCTCCTCCTCTCAGACCTGAGTCTCTGCAGCTCGGGAGATGCCGGTGGGTTACTGGACCCAGGGCCAGCCTCAGCCTCCCCTGACCAAACCGGTAGTGGACCAGCTGTAAGTGATGGTCCAGCTGAAGGCAACAAGGTAATCTCCGCATCTGGAGCCAGGACAGGCTCAGGCCCCGGACTCAGCCCAGCTGGTGTTTGCTGTAGGGGAATCTGTGCAGACTGGGACTCTTCAGGATCAGGCCCCGGACTTGGTTCAGATGATGTCTGAGGCAAAGGATCCGGTGCAGACTGAGACTCCTCTGGTTCTGAGTCCGAGCCCGAGTCCCAGGTCATCACACCGAGCATCTCCTGGTAGGGCTGAGAGAAATTTGCTGCCTGAAACCCTGGAGAGCTTCTGCAAGTCAATGTAGATGTGATGAATTGGCTGGACTCAGAGGAATGATGGGAGGCACCAGCTGGGGAACCCCCAAGGGAAGAAAGCTCAGGGTCTCAGGAGTGGTGGCGGGACAATGATGAGTGCTCCGAAGGAGAAGACGGAGAAGACGGGGAGGAGGAGGTGTCAGAAGCTAGAGAGGCAACAGGGTTTAGTGAGCTGCAAGAGTCTGTGACAGAAAGTAGTCCAGAATCAGAGGCAGGAGCTAAAGCAATGAGAAGAGGGAGGGCAAGAGGCAGAGAAGAGTTAGGCTAATGAAGAGTCCCATGTGTCTCCTCCTCCTGCTGCGACAAGCTCCCCTTCCTGCTGTTCTTCCAGGACCAGAAGAGGTATGAAAGAGGAGGAGCAAAGACAGCAATGACACCGTAGTCTCAGATTGCTTGGGAAGGACCCAGGGGAGGATCAGATCCTCATAGGGGCAAGATCTACCGAGAAGAGTTGCTGTGCTCACCAAGCCTGGCCTGGTGAGCTGTTTGTTTCTTTGAAGATGGGACGCGGGTGACACTGTGGTCTAAACCACTGGGCCTCTTGGGCTTGCCGATCGGAAGGTCGCAACTGGTCACAATTCCTCCCCTCCTGTGGCTTCCAGCAACTGGTATTCGGAAGCATTAGGGACACGGGTGGCACTGTTGTCTAAACCACTGAGCCTCTTGGGCTTGCCGATCGGAAGGTCGGCAGTTTGAACCCCTGTGATGGAGTGAGCTCCCGTTGCTCTGTCCCAGCTCCTGTCAACCTAGCAGTTCAGAAGCACACCAGTGCAAGTAGATAAATAGGTACCACTGCGGCGGGAAGGTAAATGGCATTTCCGTGCGCTCTGGTTTCCATCACGGTGTCTCGTTGCGCCTGAAGCGATTAGTCCTGCTGGCCACATGACCTGGAAAACTGTCTGTGGACAAACGCCGGCTCCCTTGGCCTGAAAGCGAGATGAGTGCTGCAACCCCATAGTCGCCTTTGACTGGACTTAACTGTCCAGGGGTCCTTTAAGTTTTTTTTACCTCTTTGAAAATAGAGTTAACTTCACTGACGCCGTGTGATTTATTGCTCTTGACTTCCACTCCTGACAGTCGATCGGGTGTGGCGAGCCTTTTTCGGCCCATGCACCTTATGCCATTCTGGGCAACCTGCGGGCAAGGGAGACACTGCTATGGGTGGCACAATGAAGGTGAGCTTTACCTTTGCACTGCAGGCAAGGTATCTCTGCACTCTCATCTCCATCCAGACAAGCAGGAGACATTGTCCGAGTTCAAGGAGATATCTCAGCTAGGGAAAATACACTGTGAAGCAGGGCCAGTGAATGGTGGGAGTATAGTATAGATGATATTGAGCTATCTATGGACCAATGGTCTGGCTTCATATAAAGCAGTTGCCTGTGTTCACTGCTCTATGGTAGAACTCATGAGAGCCAGTGTGGTGTAGTGGTTAAGAGCGGTGGACTCTTAATCTGGTGAACCGGGTTTGCTTCTCCGCTCCTCCACATGCAGCTGCTGGGTGATCTTGGGCTAGTCACACTTCTTTGAAGTCTCTCAGCCCCACTCATTTCAAATTGGAGGTATACATTCTAGATTTCACTTCAGCAAAGAAATATCTGCTCGCTCTGCTAATATTAGGATACCCTGGAAGATGTCCAGAGCATTTGTAAGGCAAAGCAAAATTGCTAGCCATGACCCTCGAAGCATCTTGGCCCACATTAGTCATTAGTTACACCCCACAATAACAGTTCTGGGAACTCTCTGGGATTGTGAATACTGACCTTGTTTAATCAGGTGCCTTAATATTAGCTTTGTTTTTTTACAACTGCAGGAGAGTGAAGGAGCATTTGACTAAGGCCTGAACTTAGGCAGGGGTTCCTGCTTAACTTGAGTACCGAGCCAAAGCAATATGCTTTCATTTCAATTTTGTTTTTCACATTATGGATATACACTTCAGTGTGGTGTAGTGGTTAAGAGTGGTAGACTCATAATCCGGGGAACCGGGTTTGCATCTCCGCTCCTCCCCATGCAGCTGCTGGGTGACCTTGGGCTAGTCACACTTCTCTGAAGTCTCTTAGCCCCACTCACCTCACAGAGTGTTTGTTGTGGGGGAGGAAGGGAAAGGAGAATGTGAGCCGCTTTGAGACTCCTTCGGGTAGTGATAAAGCGGGATATCAAATCCAAACTCCTCTTCTTCTCTTCTTCATGCTTTGAATGCAGACGATTTATCCATCTCTGGCATCTCCAGGTAGGGTTAAGAGACGCTCCTGTCTGGTAGCTGCTGAGGAGCTAGATGGATGAATGGCCGGGCTCCGTTTAAGGCAGCTTCCTATGTGCCTAATCTCCTCCTCCAGAGGAAGATTAGTTTAACAGCTGGAAGAGAAGCCCAGCCATGTTTGGGTGTTTCGACATGACAGAGCTCTCGGCTTTGACCCCATCGCAATATGGATGCGAAAGGCACGCCGATAAGAACGCTCATTTGTATTACAAAGGCCTCCCCTCTGCTTTCTCCATTGCGTGAGCAACGATCGGATGGTCAGATGTAAACATAAATTACAGGAGAGGCGCGAGAAGAAACAAAGAATGAAATGGATTGTTGCGATGGATCTCTCTCTTTCGCCGTGGGAGTTGGCCGGTTGAACATTTAACATGCTTGCCTCGAAACGAACCCCGTAATCGTTATCCATCACATATTAAGGCCTTGGTGCTTTTAAGCTCATGAATAGAATAGAATAGAATAGAATAGAATAGAATAGAATAGAATAGAATATATGGTTGGAGGATGGATGGCGGCTAACAGATTGAGGTTGAATCCTGACAAGACAGAAGTACTGTTTTTAGGGGACAGGGGGCGGGCAGGTGTGGGGGATTCCCTGGTCTTGAATGGGGTAACTGTGCCCCTGAAGGACCAGGTGTGCAGCCTGGGAGTAATTTTGGACTCACAGCTGTCCATGGAGGCGCAGGTTAATTCTGTGTCCAGGGCGGCTGTCTACCAGCTCCATCTGGTACGCAGGCTGAGACCCTACCTGCCCGCAGACTGTCTCACCAGAGTGGTGCATGCTCTGGTTATCTCCCGCTTGGACTACTGCAATGCGCTCTACATTGGGCTACCTTTGAAGGTGACCCGGAAACTGCAGTTAATCCAGAATGCGGCAGCTAGACTGGTGACTGGGAGTGGCCGCCGGGACCACATAAAACCGGTCCTGAGAGATCTACATTGGCTCCCAGTACGTTTCCAAGCACAATTCAAAGTGTTGGTGCTTACCTTTAAAGCCCTAAACGGCCTCTGCCCTGTATACCTGAAGGAGCGTCTCCACCCCCACCGTTCAGCCCGGACACTGAGATCCAGTGCCGAGGGCCTTCTGGCGGTTCCCTCACTGCGAGAAGCACAGCTACAGGGAACCAGGCAGAGGGCCTTCTCGGTAGTGGCGCCCGCCCTGTGGAACGCCCTCCCATCAGAGGTTAAAAGGATTAACAACTACATGACATTTAGAAAACACCTGAAGGCAGCCCTGTTCAGGGAAGTTTTCAATCTGTGATGTGTTAATGTATTTTAATGTTTGCTGGAAGTCGCCCAGAGTGGCTGGGGAGACCCAGCCAGATGGGCGGGGTACAAATAATAAATTATTATTATTATATAATAGAATAGAAATACTTTATTGTCACTGTACCACATGTTTACAGTGAGATTAAACAAGCCCCCCTCCCCCCAACCTCTCAGTCCTTGTTACACTCTATGTGCTGTCGTACAACCACCGACCCCGAACGTCAGCTGCAATGTTGCTGTCTTCCATTCAGCAGCCTCACGGCCCACGGGTAGAAACTGTTCTTTAACCTGTTGGTTCGGCTTATCATGCTACTACCTTGTTTCCCCTATTTTAAGACGTAGTCATAAAATAAGCTATAGCAGGATTTTTTTTCGCATTTGCGAAATATAAGCTGTACCCCGAAAATAAGCCATAGTGGTAGGTGCAGTTCTGGAAGGCGCCAAGGAAAAGGCGGGGCTGGGTATCCAGTCGCGCCACCAAAACCAATCAGCCCCAGAAGCAGCGCTCAGGAACTCTGCAGAGCAGGGCGCACAGGAAGGGGCAGCGGGCGCGACAAAGGCACTCCGAAGGTCTCTTCGTCCGCGCGCCCGTGCTGGCCAGAGTGTTTTAGAACTGGCCAGAGTGTTTTGGAACTACAACTCCCATCATCCCTAGTTAACAGGACCAGTGGTCAGGGATGATGGGAGTTGTAGTCCCAAAACATCTGGAGTGTCAAGGTTAGCCATCACTGAAATAGGGCATCCCTATTGTCATCAGAGAAATGTTGGAGGGTATGAGAGCATAGCCATCAATAGCCCTCTCCTCCATGAATGAATCTAATCGTCTTTTAGAGTCAATTTGCAGGATCAAATCCTTTTTAAAAAAGAACTGTGTGGGGCAATTCTTCCTTTCCTCTATCCCGAATCTCCTAACTCATCTGTCGGAAATTTGTGGCATGGCACAGCTTCACAATTGCCTCTGTCATCACCGCACACCTTTCCACCCCCCCACTCTAGAAATATAAATAAATTCTGGGCCTACCCAACCCATCGCATCCTTGTGCAAAGTTTCACCATGACAGTCTCACCCTGATATATTTCACCCGCTTGGGGAGCACCTGGAAAGTGTTTCTATCTCATTAATCTGAACTTTGAAGTTTAGCGTTCCCCTGGAGGAAAATAAATCATTTCCCGAGGTAGGCTGGAGTGGCCGGCATGAGATCTTCCTCTCAGGAGACCGGCACCTGACCCTTCCTGGCTCTTCTCCCCCCCCCCCCACTTCCATGAAGGATGGAGGGGCAATACGTTCCCCATCCATGGAATGAGCAGTTTCACAATATCTTTGAGGTGTTAATTCTGCCTGTCTCACGAGACACTGGAAGGCCTCGGCAAAAACACTTCTTTTCGAGTGTCTCTCACAGAAAATTGGACCTCCCTGTCATGAGCTCATTTTATAATGTGTTTATTTCATAACATTTATACACCACTCGATTGTAAAACAAAAGCCCAAGCCCCTGAAGAAGTGTCTCCACTCCCATTATTCAGCCCGGACACTAAGATCCAGCGCCGAGGGCCTTCTGGCGGTTCCCTCACTGCGAGAAGCAAAGCTACAGGGAACCAGGCAGAGGGCCTTCTTGGTAGTGGCGCCCACCCTGTGGAACGCCCTCCCATCAGAGGTCAAAGGGATCAACAACTATCTGACATTCAAAAAATACCTCAAGGCAGCCCTGTTTAGGGAAGTTTTTAACCTGTGATATTTTAATGTATTTTAGTATCTGTTGAAGGCCGCCCAGATGGGCGGGGTACAAATAATAAATTATTATTATTATTATTATTATTATTATTATTATTATTATTATATCTCAAAGCGGTTTACGAAGAGAATAAAAGAATAACATTATATCCCAGCAAAGGGGGAATGGTTAAGTGAACTATGTGAGTACCTGGAGTTAGCAAAATTGATGGATTTAATAAGGCACAAATCAAAAACTATAATTCCGAAACAATGGGAATGCTTAAATGATTGTTTATACAAACAGGACTCAAATATGAAAGTTTGGTTGTGTCTAGACTAACCTTTTGAAGAATACAGAGAACATAAAAATTCGACTGATTATGAAAGAATCTAAGGAAGGGAAATCCGGCAGCTCAAACGGGCGTAAACATATACAGAGAGATTCTCTTGCAAAAGGAAGAGGTTGGAGCTGATCCAACAAGTCTGCAGAGTTGGCGAATGGGAGGGCTGTTAGACAGGAAGCAAAACAAAAGACGCAAGGTGCGAAAGTTCAATATATTCTGTAGACACCGGAAGGAGTCTTCAGAAGGGTCATCTTCAGTAATGATGCCGGAGGCTTTGTTGGAGCCGTCCAGAGTTATCTGTTTGTTTTTGCAATAAATCCTCCTTTTTAATTATCCACGCTTACTGTGTTATCAAGCGGGGAACCTGGACTTCTGACAGTGACCAAGATGATCAAGGGTCTGGTAACCAAGCCTTAGGAGAAACAGTTGAGCAAATTGGGCATGTTTGGCCTGGAAAAGACGAGACTGAGAGGAGCTATGCTAGCGGTCTTCAAATATATCAATGCCTGTCACATGGAAGATGGAACAAGCTTGTTTTCTCCTGCCCTGGAAGGTAGGATTCAAAGTTACAAGAAAGGAGATTCCAACGAAACACCAGGAAGAACTTTTTGACACTAAGAGCTGTTCAATTGTGGAACAGACTCCCTCGGGAGGTGGTGGACTCTCCGTCCTTGGAGGTTTTCAAGCAGAGGTTGGATGGCCATCTGTCAGGAATTCTTTAGCTGCGATTCCAACATTTCTTTCAGGGGTTGGTCCAGATGACCTTTGGGGGTCCCCTCCAACTATGATTCTGTTGTCCTGGATGACTCTGCAATCCTCTTTTATTGCATTGACCTTTTCTCTTTATCCCTTTTCTGGAATGTTTTCGTACGGGCCAGCTGTGCGTACGGGCACCAAGCACACAAAACAGATCTTATTTGGAAAGGCATGAAGCGGATCCAGCAGAGAGATGGAGCAGCAACAAACTTTAACAAGCCGTCAGAAGCGATTCCCTTTTGAGAGAGTCCAGCCACCAGCAGACAGGATAGCCGGGAGATGTCAAATTTGGCTACCATCTGCTGAGCGACGGCGGGTCTGGAGGAAAATAACAAAGCCTGCAGACAAACGGACCCAGCCCCTTTCTCGACAGTGACTCTGCTTCCCGCTGAGAATAGAAACATCTCATAATCGTTGTGGAATATTTCTCCTCCACTGCCTGCTGTCTCTGCTTGGGGATAATGGTTTCCATACCCAAGCCATGTCATGATGAGCCAGTGGTGGAGCTGGCAGGCTGTCTACTCTCACTTGCAGTAGCTCCCGAGAGTAGGGAAAACGCGTCACCAGAAAAGGGAGCAGAGGTGGGCATGGTAGTGCAAGATTTTGCATTTGCTAATTGATGTGATTTATATCAAGAAGGGGACGCGGGTTGCACTGTGGGTTAAACCACTGAGCCTAGGGCTTGCTGATCAGAAAAGGTCGGCCGTTTGAATCCCTGTGATAGGGTGAGCTCCCGTTGCTCGGTCCCTGCTCCTGCCAACCTAGCAGTTTGAAAGCATGTCAAAGTGCAAGTAGATAAATAGGTACCGCTCCGACGGGAAGGTAAACGGCGTTTCCATGCACTGCTCTGGTTTGCCAGAAGCGGATTAGTCATGCTGGCCACATGACCCGGAAGCTGTACGCCGGCTCCTTCGGCCAATAAAGCGAGATGAGCGCGCAACCCCAGAGTCGGTCACAACTGGACCTAATGGTCAGGGGTCCCTTTAACTTTACTTTATCTCCAGAAGAGAATGATCTACAATGATAAAATAAAGGAATAGAGAAAGATGAATTACACATCTGTTTAGAAATCATGCTGAGAAGAGAAAACCAAACAGCAGAAATGAAAAGGACAATGAAACAATCATGGGCGGGCTTTGGAAAACTCAGCTTCATATTGAAAAATGGAAACATTTCCTTAGATGATGAAGAAGAAGAGTTTGGATTTGATATCCCGCTTTATCACTACCCAAAGGAGTCTCAAAGCGGCTCACATTCTCCTTTCCCTTCCTCCCCCACAACAAACACTCTGTGAGGTGAGTGGGGCTGAGAGACTTCAAAGAAGTGTGACTAGCCCAAGGTCACCCAGCAGCTGCATGTGGAGGAGCGGGGAAGCGAACCTAGTTCCCCACATTACGAGTCTACAGCTCTTAACCACTACACCACACTAGAGTTGATCACTGAAGTGTTTGATACGTGCATGTTACTTGTGATGTGTTATGGAGCAGAGAAGTGGACCATGACACACAGAAACATCAATAGCTTATGGACAACAAAGGTAAAGGTAAAAAAAGAGGACCCTATGGCGGTTGAGTCCAGTCAAAGGTGACTATGGGGTTACGGCGCTCATCTCACTTTTCAGGCCGAGGGCGCCGGCGTTTGTCTACAGACAGTTTTCCGGGTCATGTGGCCAGCATGACTAAACCGCTTGTGGCGCAACGGGACACCACGATGGAAACCAGAGCGCATAGAAACACCGTTTACCTTCCCGCTGCAGTGGTGCCTATTTATCTACTTGCACTTTGACATGCTTTCGAACTGCTAGGTTGGCAGGAGCTGGGACAGAGCAACTGAAGCTCACCCCGTCACGGGGATTCACACCGACCTTCTGATCAGCAAGCCCTAGGCTCAGTGGTTTAGACCCCCCCCCCATGTCCTGCAACACGTCCACAAGACGCCCTGGAATGTGCAATATTAGGAATGTCATCAAAAGACAGGAGAACTAATAACTAGATATGTCAAAGGTGGAAATTTACCAATTTGGTGGAAAAGGCCATGAAGTTAAAATGGACATACATATGCAGGGCACTTGGCAAGAGATGATGCAGGCTGAAGGAGTGAAGCAGCGTTAGCATGGAGACCCTGCTACAATTTTTAAAAACAAAGGGGACAACCTGTTGGAGATTCATTCCCCGTGTGCAGTCATGGGTTTGTTGTCTATCACATGATTGGATATGTGTTTTGGAGATAGGATGTTTGTCTTACTGTGTTTCCTGAAGTGGGACTATTGTCTTTTGTTCTTTCTCTTTGCTGTCTGGTAATAGAGAGAGAGGGAGCCATGTCGCAGAGCTCCATGTGTGTTTATATGTAAATAAAGTAGATTAGCCAACATGCTGAGTTGCTGAGGTCTGTTACGCAACTGTGCACACTCTGCAGATCAGTAAGTGTGCTGATGTTTCTTGGCATCAGTCGCTGTGATGTTCCGGCTGAGGAATGCTAGGAGGGAGGGAACATGCCAGTTGGGCATGTGTCTCTGCCAAGATGTAGGACATCCTGACACAACCACCTATGCAATGGGTGGATGATCTAAAACTAACAGCAGGCCTTATGTGGATGCAGGAAGCAATGAAAAGAGAATATGGGAGAGAACTTGAAGAGACGCATATCCAAAGATGGATGTGAGGAAAAAGAAGGAGAAAGGAGAAGGAGGAGGAGGAGGAGGGGGAGAAGAAGAAGAAGAAGAAGAAGAAGAAGAAGAAGAAGAAGAAGAAGAAGAAGAAGAATTTATATGCTTTCCAATTTACATAGGAATTCAATACCGCAAGCCCTTCCTGGAACCCATTCACACCATTCCATGCCACTTTAAAAGAGCTATGGCTTCCCTCAATGCATCCTGGGAGCTGTAGTTAGTTAAGGGCCATAACTTGGTGGTAAAGCATCTGCATTGCACACAGAAGGTCCCAGCAATTCTCAGCATCTTCAGGTAGGCCTGGGAATGCCCTGTGTCTGATATCTTCCAGAGCCACCGCAGTCCGTGTGGACACCGTGGAGCTGGGTGGACCAATGTTCTGACCGGCTCCTTTGCTCGATCTCATGGGGAAAGGCTACGCATGCATGTAGGTCAGTGGCTGAGTATCTGCTTTGCACACAGAAGGTCCCAGGTTCAACCCCTGGCATCTCCAGATAAGGGATAAGAAGGGATAAGAAATAAAGAAACATCTGAAATCCTGGAGAGCCACTGCTACCAGTCATTGTAGACAATGGTGAGTGTCAGGGATGCCCTGCCTGGTCAGCAGAAGGTTGCTGCGGACCCTTTAGCACACAGGGAGCCCCGAAGCCTCATCCAGCGGTGAAAGAAGCACCGCCTCCAGTGAGGAGGGAGGGATGAGAGGTGAGCAGGTGGGGCAAGGGCATGGGGATGCTGCAGAGGCTTCGCAACACCGTTGTCCACCTGGGCAGGAGGGAAACACGCCAGTTCCGTCGCCCCTTTTGCATAGAGGGGTGAAACGTAGGAAGTCTATGGGAATGCCGAAATTCTTATGTTGGAGACGTAGCCGGAAGGGGCCACTCCTGGATTCTGCTAGCGATTGAGAAGGACATGAACTTAGTGACTCTGCACTGTAAATATCTGCACAATAAAACTGTTTAAAGACAGGACGGACTCAAGCCTCGTTACTCTTGAGTAGCCATCACACGGACCTTACAGTGAGATAGACTGGTGGTCCATGGTCTTCCTTGGTTGAGGCAGTTTCCTATGTCCTTAAGCTCCTGTCCCATGTACCCATCACATGGATATGGAGCAGAAACATCATTCAAAGGATCCTGATGGTCAAATAGACACACACAGGCCACACATGGCCTGTTTCCTGTAGCACCCAGAAGGGGAGTTTCTTCCCATCTCAAGACATAAGGACACACCACCAAAATAAAAAAGCTCCATGCTGGGGTTTCTAACATTGTAAGCTGAGGTTGCATGATGATTATTCATGGTAAGAGAAGGGGGGAAAGAAAACCACAGCACTGTGTTTTTGAATCATGCACCACAAGGGATGTTTATCTGTTATGGGGTTAGCAAGACTTCAATGTGTTTCGAATCAGTCCATATTCCAGTAAAAGTTATGAAGTCTCACTTAATCAAGACACCACCCACCTTTCCCATGGCGGCTGCTTTGGAAATGCCTTCTCAATTCCCGGATAAATCCAGATCAAGGCAATCTTCTTGTTGCTGTTGAGGACCATATTCCCTCGGTTCCTCAAAGGAGTGGGGGAGCTGGATCATACTGGAAGCAGCCAAGGCCGGAGGCAAACATTATGGGACCACCTCCTTCCCTCCCTTCTTCATATTCTCTTTCTATCTCTGTTTTCTCCCTCCTTGCCACCCCCATGAAATCAGGGCAAGGGACGCATGGAATTGGCCAGTTGGTGGTGACGTCCTGACAGGGCCTTCTTGGTGGCGGCTCCCCATTTGTGTGGAAACACCCCACCTTTGTCTCCTTCACCATTGACTTTAAGGAAGAACCTAAATCTATTCCTGTTTACCCAGGGACTTGGTGGATGAAAGACCTGTTCCTGGCAACCCTGGAATTATTAGCTGGGAGTAGGCAATTTGTTCTTGAGAAGTTTTCAACTGTTTTTTTTTTTTTTTAAGAGTTTTAAACTCTTTTTAGAAGGTTTTTTTTAAAACAACAACATCAACTTGTTTTTGAGAAGTTTTAATTGCATTCTCCTGTGGATGGTTTTGCTCCGAGAGGAAAAGGTGGTGGTATAAATTTAATAAATTTATATGTACTGTAGTAGTAATAATAATAATAATAATAATAATAATAATAATAATAATAATAATTTATTTATACCCCGCCCATCTGGCTGGGCTTTCTCAGCCACTCTGGGCGGCTTCCAACAAAATACTAAAACACAATAATCCATCAAACATTAAAAGCTTCCCTAAACAGGGTTGCCTTCAGATGTCTTCTAAAAGTCAGATAGCTGTTTATTTCCTTGACATCTGATGGGAGGGCGTTCCACAGAGCGGGCGCCACCACCAAGAAGGCCCTCTGCCTGGTTCCCTGTAACTTGGCTTCTCGCAGGGAGGGAACCGCCAGAAGGCCCTCGGAGCTGGACCTCAGTGTCCGGGTAGATCTATGGGGTGGAGAAGCTCCTTCAGATATACTGGACTGAGGCAGTAAGTAAGTAAGTATGCACACACTCCTAGCTCTACTGGGTGCCCATCTTCGATCAAGACTGTCCAATTTATCCATCAGTGCCTCTGAAGGATTCCCTGCCCCCATCTCCAGCTGTGCTAACCTTTGCCCAGTCAGTTCCAAACTTCGGGGAAATGGCAACGCTCCGTCTCCCCGTCCACCGCGATCCACCGCTGGTGTCCTTCACTCTCCATTGACACACATTTTTTTGGAGTCTTTCCCAGATTTGGCAGGTCAGTTCTCGGAAGGGTGGAAACTTCTATTTTGACTACATACATATATATGCAAAAAAAACCCCACCAAACGTCTGAAGCGTGCCAGCCGGCGAGCTCTGACACAGCGGCTTGCGGTTTGTTAATATCTTATTATTACACACACATGTTTACGCGGTTACTGGGAGCGTATTATATTACTCCACTGGTTTATAGACTTTTAATACTCCCCCTCCCGAGAGTCTTACGGTTTTCAAGGTGCTGAGGGTCAAACTTTGTGTATGGAAATGGGAGGCAGAGAGAGAGAGAGAGAGACGGAGGACTTTAGAATAATAGAATTGTAGCGTTGGGACACCAAGGGTCGTCAGTTCCCTGCAATGAAGGAACCACAGATTTTTTTTAAAAAAAACCCTGACAGATGGCCATCCAACCTCCAAGGAAGGAGAGTCCATCACCTCTTGTGGGAGTCTGTTTTTCTTTGGTGTTTCAGTTTGAGAGCCAGTGTGATGTAGTGGTTAAGAGCGGTGGACTTGTAATCTGGTGAACCGGGTTCGCTTCCCCGCTCCTCCCCATGCAGCTGCTGGGTGACCTTGGGCTAGTTACCCTTCTCTGAAGTCTCTCAGCCCCACTCACCTCACAGAGTGTTTGTTGTGGGGGAGGAAGGGAAAGGAGAATGTGAGCCGCCTTCGGGTAGTGATAAAGCAGGATATCAAATCCAAACTCCTCCTCCTCCTCCTCCTCCTCCTCCTCCTCCTCCTCCTCCTCCTCCTCTTCTTCTTCTTCTTCTTCTTCTTCTTCTTCTTCTTCTTCTTCCCACCAGAAAGTTTTTCCTGAAAGTTTAGTCAAAATCTCCTTTCTTGTAACTTGAAGCCATTGCCTCGAGTCCTACCTTCCAGAGCAAGTGAAAACTAGCTTGCTCCATCTTCCATGGGACAGTCCTAGACATATTTGAAGATGTCTATCCTATCTCCACACAAGGAGAAGGGGACGACAGAGGACAAGATGGTTGGACAGTATTCTCGAAGCTACCAACATGAGTCTGACCAAACTGCGGGAGGCAGTGGAAGACAGGAGTGCCTGGCGTGCTCTGGTCCATGGGGTCACGAAGAGTCGGACACGACTAAACAACAACAACAACAACAATCCCATCTCCTCTCAGTCTCTTCTTTTCCAGGCTAAACATACCCAACTCTTTCAAGCACTCCTCATAAGGCTTCATTTCCAGACCCTTGATCATCCCTTGAACTGTGACCCTTGACCCTTGAACTGTGGTGCCCAGAACTGGACACAGTATTCCAGGTGAGGTCTGACCAAGACAGAATAGTGTGGAACTAATACGTTAGTTATAGACCATCTCCCAGAATTCTTTTATTATTCTACAAGACCACTATGAATGAAAAAATGTGCCAATGAACTCAAGAAAATGCTTAAAAGAACCTTTCCTAAAAACCCAAAAGCTTCCCTTCTGGGAATAATAACAACAGAAATCCCCCCCCCCAAAAAAAAATCCAACTACTTTATGGATGTGACTACAGCTGCCCAAATTCTGGTGACACGAAAGTGGAGAACAGATGCAGTGCCATCAAGCGAAGCATGGCATCTTAAAATATTAGAACTTGCCAGCATGACAAATAGAAAATAAAGAAATAAAGATGACAAGAATTTAAAAGAAGACCGGATATTCTATATAGATTATATGGAAAAATACTATAACAAGAAAAGTGTAAAAGACTTTAAAAAAAATACTCAGCAGTGGGAGAGTGTATGGCAGGGGTCAGCAAACTTTTTCAGCAGGGGGCCGGTCCACTGTCCCTCAGACCTTGTGGGGGGCCGGACTATATTTTGAAGGGGGAAAAAAGAACGAATTCCTATGCCCCACTAATAACCCAGAGATGCATTTTAAATAAAAGCACACATTCTACTCATGTAAAAACATGCTGATTCCCGGACCGTCTGTGGGCCAGATTTAGAAGGCAATTGGGCCGGATATGGCCTCCGGGCCTTAGTTTGCCTACCCATGGTGTATGGTAATGAAAACTACTTAGTAGAGCAAGAAAACGCAGTTGAAAAGATAGGAAACCAGGGGAAAAGTGGTAGGGGAGTTAAAATTAAGGTTTATAAGAGTCAAATAAATTGGAGGAATAAGTTATGTTGCTGTTATTATTCACATACATAGGTTTTATATTTACACAATCTTTTCCTTTTCCTTTCTTATTACCGTGTGTTTGACTGTAACACAGTATACATTGATGATATGATAAAATAGAAAAGTAAATTAGAGAGAGGGGGACTATTACTTCCCTTGATCAGGACACTATACTTCTGTTGATGCAGCTAGAGTAGCATTAGCCTCTTCTTCCTTTTTACTGCTCCATCACACAGGTGAGAGCCGAGTGCACCTTTGACCAAAGGTGGACACACTACCCCAAAAGGAGCACGACGTGTCCCCCAACAGAGGTCCCACCCTTCCCCTTACACCCCATCCACTGAGATGCGTGTGAGAGAGCCAGTGTGGTGTAGTGGTTAAGAGCGGTAGACTCGTAATCTGGTGAACTGGGTTCGCGTCTCCGCTCCTCCACATGCAGCTGCTGGGTGACCTTGGGCTAGTCACACTTCTTTGAAGTCTCTCAGCCCCACTCACCTCACAGAGTGTTTGTTGTGGGGGAGGAAGGGAAAGGAGAATGTTCATAGAATCATAGAGTTGGAAGAGACCCCAAGGGCCATCCAGTCCAACCCCCTGCCAAGCAGGAAGCACCATCAAAGCATTCCTGACAGGTGGCTGTCAAGCCTCTGCTTAAAGACCTGGAGGGCAGCGACTGAGGAGGGAGCACAAGGTGAGCTGAGCTTGTAGGTTTTGTGGGTTTGTCTTTTTGGGGCTGTGTGTGATTAAGTTTGTGTGCTTATTTGTTTCCTTATTTGTTTGTGTGTTTCCCAGGCTTGTGTGTGTGAGAGAGTTTGTTTCTGGCTTGTGTGTGTGTGTTTGTCTGGTGACGAGCTGTGGGCGGAGCTAATCAGTGCCTAGAGGGCAGCGACTGAGGAAGTAGGCAAAAGGTGAGCTGAGCTTGTAGGGCGGAGCTAATCAGTGCCTGGAGGGCAGCGACTGAGGAGGGAGCACAAGGTGAGCTGAGCTTGTAGGTTTTGTGGGTTTGTCTTTTTGGGGCTGTGTGTGATTAAGTTTGTGTGCTTATTTGTTTCCTTATTTGTTTGTGTGTTTCCCAGGCTTGTGTGTGTGAGAGAGTTTGTTTCTGGCTTGTGTGTGTGTGTTTGTCTGGTGACGAGCTGTGGGCGGAGCTAATCAGTGCCTAGAGGGCAGCGACTGAGGAAGTAGGCAAAAGGTGAGCTGAGCTTGTAGGGCGGAGCTAATCAGTGCTTGGAGGGCAGCGACTGAGGAGGGAGCACAAGGTGAGCTGAGCTTGTAGGTTTTGTGGGTTTGTCTTTTTGGGGCTGTGTGTGATTAAGTTTGTGTGCTTATTTGTTTCCTTATTTGTTTGTGTGTTTCCCAGGCTTGTGTGTGTGAGAGAGTTTGTTTCTGGCTTGTGTGTGTGTGTTTGTCTGGTGACGAGCTGTGGTGACGAGCTAATCAGTGCCTGGCGGCGCGCGCAGTTTGACCTATCTTTTGATAGAGGAGAGCTAGTCTCAAACGTTTACGTGGGGAGACCTAGGCTTCTTTTTTGAGTGTCCTGACTTCAAGCTTCAAGATGGAGGGTGAGGGAACAACTGTAGTCGCCTGCAATTCCTGCGCAATGTTTGCCTTCTTGCCAAAGGATGTAGGCAACTACACCTGCAGCAAGTGCAAGTTGGTTGCCCTACTAGAAGACAAGGTCCGGCAACTTCAGAACGGGGAGGGAACAACTGTAGTCGCCTGCAATTCCTGCGCAATGTTTGCCTTCTTGCCAAAGGTTGTAGACAGCTACACCTGCAGCAACTGCAAGTTGGTTGCCCTACTCGAAGACAAGGTCCAGCAACTTCAGGCCCGTGTATCTACGCTCCAGAAAATTAAAGAGCTGGAGCTTTTCTTGGATGCAGCAGAGCACACTGTCTCCACCAAGCAGGAGACAGGGCACATCTCTGAGGAGGAGATCAGTTCCCCAACTCAGGAGCCAGATGTATGGAGGAACGTGACTCACAGAAGTAGAATGCCCAGGGATCGCTCTGAGTGTTTAGAACTACAAAATCGATTTGAAGTGCTCTCAAATCTAGAAGATGAAGAACAGACTCCATTGGAAGATCTCTCCCTCATCACAGTTGATGAGGTATATGAAGACGAGCAACATAGTCAGTCCTCTGGGAATGTGCAGGCGACCTTGGAAGGGACAGCACATGTAAGAATCCCGACCAAGCCTAAGAGGAGGCGTGTAGTGGTGATAGGGGATTCCCTATTGAGGGGTACGGAAGCAGTGATCTGTGGGCCTGACAAGATGTCTCGAGAGGTATGCTGTCTCCCCGGGGCCAAGATCCATGATGTTACAGAACGGCTGCAAGGAATAATTAAACCCACGGATAAAAACCCCTTCCTTTTAGTCCATGTGGGAACCAATGACACCGCAAGCCATAGCCTCCAGAAGATCAAAAGTGATTATGAGGCTCTGGGCAGGAAGCTGAAGCAATTAAATGCACAAATTGTCATCTCATCTGTCCTCCCAGTTGAACGCCGTGGCCCAGGAAGAGAGGGGAAAATAGGAGAAGTGAACAACTGGCTTCGCAAATGGTGCCGGCAGGAACGGTTTGGTTTCTTAGATCATGGTCTGCAGTTTCTTGAAGATGGACTTCTGGCAAGTGATGGGCTGCACCTCACAAGGGTTGGGAGGAATGTTTTTGCCAACAATCTCAAAAACCTCATCAGGAGGGCTTTAAACTGACTTATGTGGGGGAGGGAGACAGTGGTCCTGAAGGTAGGAGTCTATCAAAGGCTGAAGATGATCATCCAAAAGTCAAGGACCAAATGGAGCAAACAGCGCACAGACCTAGTGGTGGGAGGAAAAAATCCTTAAGTAGGAGACTAGGGGGAATGATCAATGGTTTTCAATGTCTGTATACAAATGCACAGAGCATGGGAAATAAACAAGATGAACTTGAGCTCTTGGTACAGCAAACTAAATACGACATAATAGGCATCACTGAAACCTGGTGGGATGAGTCTCATGATTGGAATGTAGTAATAGAGGGATACAATCTATTTAAGAGAAATAGACCAAACAGGAAAGGAGGAGGAGTGGCGTTATATGTCAGGGATGTGTATACCTGTGAAGAGATCCATGATTTAAAACTCCAAAGCCAAATTGAGAGTATCTGGGTCAAAATTAAGGGAGAGAAAAATAACAGTGATCTCATGGTGGGAGTTTACTATAGATCCCCAAGCCAAACTGAGGACATAGATGATGCCTTCCTGGAACAGATGACCAAGCATTCAAAAGGAAATGAGATAGTAGTAATGGGGGATTTCAACTATCCTGATATTTGTTGGATGTCAAACTCAGCCAAGAGCATAAGGTCGAACAGATTCCTCACGGGCCTTGCAGACAATTTCATTGTCCAGAAAGTGGGAGAAGCAACAAGAGGATCAGCCATTTTAGATCTGGTTCTAACCAATAGTGATGACCTGGTTAGTGGGGTAGAAGTGGTAGGATCATTAGGTGGGAGTGATCATGCTCTTCTGGAGTTTATTATACATCAGAAAGGAGCAACCAAGCATACTAAGACTCAAATTCTAGACTTTAAGAAAGCCGACTTCAGAAAACTTAGGGAAATGCTGGGTGTGATCCCATGGTCAGTAATACTAAAAGGGAAGGGAGTTCATGATGGATGGGAGTTTGTTAAAAGGGAGATATTAAAAGCACAACTTCAAGCAGTACCAATGAGACGAAAACATGGAAGGTGCCTAAAGAAGCCAGGGTGGCTATCTAATGAACTTTTAACTGAGTTAAGATTTAAAAGGGATATGTACAAGAAATGGAAAAAGGGGGAAACCACCAGAGAGGAATTCAAACAAATAGCCAGCACATGTAGAGACAAAGTCAGAAAAGCTAAAGCACAGAATGAACTCAGGCTTGCTAGAGAGGTTAAAAGCAATAAAAAGAGTTTTTATGGGTATGTCCGTAGCAAAAGGAAGAACAAGGAAACAGTGGGGTCACTTAGAGGAGAAGAAGGTGAAATGCGAACAGGGGACGCAGAAAGGGCAGAACTCCTCAATACCTTCTTTGCCTCAGTCTTCTCCAAAAAAGAAAACAATGCCCGACCTGAAGAATATGGAGCAGATGATTCAGCAGGGGAAACACAGCCCAGAATAAGTAAGGAGGTAGTACAAGCATACTTGGCTAGTTTAGATGTATTCAAGTCTCCAGGGCCAGATGAACTACATCCCAGAGTATTAAAAGAACTGGCAGAGGTGATTTCAGAACCACTGGCAGTAATCTTTGAGAATTCTTGGAAAACAGGTGAAGTCCCAGCAGACTGGAGGAGGGCAAATGTTGTCCCTATTTTCAAAAAGGGGAAAAGAGAGGACCCAAACAATTACCGCCCAGTCAGCCTGACATCAATACCAGGAAAGATTCTAGAGCAGATCATTAAGCAAACGGTCTGTGAGCACCTAGAAAGGAACGCTGTGATCACTAAAAGTCAGCATGGGTTTCTGAAAAATAAGTCATGTCAGACTAATCTGATCTCATTTTTTGACAGAATTACAAGCCTGGTAGACGAAGGGAACACTGTGGATGTAGCCTATCTTGATTTCAGCAAGGCCTTTGACAAGGTGCCCCATGATATTCTTGTAAAGAAGCTGGTAAAATGCGGGCTAGACAATGCTACCATTCAGTGGATTTGTAACTGGCTGACTGACCGAACCCAAAGGGTGCTCATCAATGGCTCCTCTTCATCCTGGAGAGAAGTGACTAGTGGGGTGCCACAGGGTTCTGTCTTGGGCCCAGTCTTATTCAACATCTTTATCAATGACTTGGATGATGGGCTTGAGGGCATCCTGATCAAGTTTGCAGATGACACCAAATTGGGAGGGGTGGCTAATACCCTAGAGGACAGGATCACACTTCAAAATGACCTTAACAGATTAGAGAACTGGGCCAAGGCAAACAGGATGAATTTTAACAGGGAGAAATGTAAAGTACTACACTTGGGCAAAAAAAATGAAAGGCACAGATACAGGATGGGTGATACCTGGCTTGAGAGCAGTACAAGTGAAAAGGATCTAGGAGTCTTGGTAGACCACAAACTTGACATGAGTCAACAGTGTGATGCAGCAGCTAAAAAAGCCAATGCAATTCTGGGCTGCATCAATAGGAGTATAGCATCTAGATCAAGGGAAGTAATAGTACCACTGTATTCCGCTCTGGTCAGACCTCACCTGGAATACTGTGTCCAGTTCTGGGCACCACAGTTCAAGAAGGATATTGACAAGCTGGAACGTGTCCAGAGGAGGGCAACCAAAATGGTCAAAGGCCTGGAAACGATGCCTTATGAGGAACGGCTTAGGGAGCTGGGTATGTTTAGCCTGGAGAAGAGAAGGTTAAGGGGTGATATGATAGCCATGTTCAAATATATAAAAGGATGTCATATAGAGGAGGGAGAAAGGTTGTTTTCTGCTGCTCCAGAGAAGCGGACACGGAGCAATGGATTCAAACTACAAGAAAGAAGATTCCACCTAAACATTAGGAAGAACTTCCTGACAGTAAGAGCTGTTCGACAGTGGAATTTGCTGCCAAGGAGTGTGGTGGAGTCTCCTTCTTTGGAGGTCTTTAAGCAGAGGCTTGACAGCCACCTGTCAGGAATGCTTTGATGGTGTTTCCTGCTTGGCAGGGGGTTGGACTGGATGGCCCTTGTGGTCTCTTCCAACTCTATGATTCTATGATTCTATTCTATGACCTCCAAAGAAGGAGACTCCACCACACTCCTTGGCAGCAAATTCCACTGTCGAACAGCTCTTACTGTCAGGAAGTTCTTTCTAATGTTTAGGTGGAATCTTCTTTCTTGTAGTTTGAATCCATTGCTCCGTGTCCTCTTCTCAGGAGCAGCAGAAAACAACCTTTCTCCCTCCTCTATATGATATCCTTTTATATATTTGAACATGGCTGTCATATCACCCCTTAACCTTCTCTTCTCCAGGCTAAACATACCCAGCTCCCTAAGCCGTTCCTCATAAGGCATCGTTTCCAGGCCTTTGACCATTTTGGTTGCCCTTTGAGACCATTTTGAGACCATTTTGGGTGCCCTTTGTTAGCTGCTTTGAGACTCCTTCGGGTAGTGATAAAGCAGGATATCAAATCCAAACTCTTCATCTTCTTCTTCTTCTAAAAAGAAAAGGAAAACACAAACGTTGAAAGAGACCTTGCTCTTGAATCTCAGCGTGGCTCCAAGAAAGGTCAGAGAGCCAATCGGCTTCTCTAGCCGGGGCCCAATGAAGTGGTTGCTTCTAGGACTTATGTCAGCCACACGTCGCACCCCGCAGATGAATGCTTGATGAGACCTGGGCAGAGAAGACAGCGTGACCAGGTCACTCTCAGGAGGCTGCTGTTTATAGTCTCCTCCATCTCCCAACCCCCTTTTGGAGCGCATTGGATCATGTTGCTCCTTCATAGCAGGAGGCAAGGATGTCTTGAAACGCGAGACCAGGAGCAGCTCTTTAAAGTTCTCCATGGCCACCGACTTCCTGCAGGGGGGCTTCCTTGTTGATTACATATGTAAGGAACTAACATAACACCGGTCCTGAAAGACCTACATTTGCTTCCAGTACGTTTCCGAGCGCAATTCAAAGTGTTGGTGCTGACCTTGAAAGCCCTAAATGGCCTCAGCCCAGTAGACCTGAAGGAGCGTCTCCACCCCCATTGTTCAGCCCGGACACTGAGGTCCAGCTCCGAGGGCCTTCTGGCAGTACCCTCCCTGCAACATGTGAGGTTACAGGGAACCAGGCAGAGGGCCTTCTCGGTGGTGGCACCTGCCCTGTGGAACACCCTCCCATCAGATGTCAAGGAAATAAACAACTATCTGGCTTTTAGAAGACATCTGAAGGCAGCCCTGTTTAGGGAAGCTTTTAATGTTTAATAGATTATTGTATTGTATTAAAATACAATCAAATATTGTATTTTAATATTCTGTTGGGAGCCACCCAGAGTGGCTGGGGAAACCCAGCCAGATGGATGGGGTATAAATAATAAATGATGATGGTGATGATGATGATGATTTATTTCAGGATGCCTCTTACCCTTCATCCACTAGAATTTGGTTTATGGGTAAGTATCTGCCTAGCACCAGCCAAACCAAACTGGAGTCCACTCCAGTTTCAGAACAGAAGAAAGCCAGGTGCTAATAATAACTGAATGCATGAATGTGGAGCTGCACCTGTATAATTTCAAAGAGCTTAGCGATTTTGGCAAGGGGACTTGCGTTTAGAATGGCTGGGTGGAATTTCTGAGGAGGGACTTCAGAGAAGTGCGACTAGTCCAAGGTCACCCAGCAGCTGCATGTGGAGGAGCGGGGACGCGAACCAGGTTCACCAGATTACGAGTCCACTGCTCTTAACCACTACACCACACTGAAGTGCATATCCATAATGCGAAAAACAAAATTGAAACGAAAGCATATTGCTTTGGCTCAGCACTCAAGTTAAGCAGGAACCCCTGCGTAAGTTCAGGCCTTAGTCAAATGCCCCTTCACTCTCCTGCAGTTGTAAAAAAGAAAGATAATATTAAGACACCTGATTAAACAAGGTCAGTATTCGCAATCCCAGAGAGTTCCCAGAACTGTTATTGTGGGGTGTAACTAATGACTAATGTGGGGCAAGATGGTTCGAGGGTCATGGCTAGCAATTTTGCTTTGCCTTACAAATGATCTGGACATCTTCCAGGGTATCCTAATATTAGCAGAGCGAGCAGGTATTTCTTTGCTGAAGTGAAATCTAGAATGTATATCTCCAATTTGCTGTAGTTAATTAAAACGTAGATCTTCACCATGCATCTTCAGACTCTGCCAGGCTCCTTGGGATTCAAAAACTGTTTCTGGCATCTAAAGGAATGCATTGACAAAATATTTTTTATTGACTCGGATATTTAAATATTTACATTTCCCCACTATGTTTTTCGAGAGCATTATAGGGCATGATGATGGCAATGAGACCCAACAGAGTCTATTCTCCATTCCATCCGTGAATTTATAAGTCATCAGGTCCCTGTGGTCACTTGGGGGACAGAGGGTAGAAAATCCACACGTGCTGCCTTGCGGGATTTCTTCGGGATTAGAAAAGGCTCATGAGTAAACCCTACACAAATCCAGAGTGGAATCCCTAAGGCAGTTGGATGGCGCCTTGTACACCTCCTTCCGGCAACTCCTGCAGCCAAGCTGGTGCCAAACGTCTTGATCTGCTTTCCCTTGGACCACATCGGCGAGGTTGAGGGGGGGGGGGTCTTGTCATCTGGGCAGCCCAGGGCCTCCAGACACGCTGCCCAGGCTTGCGCCCAGGGAAGTCACTTCAGTGCTGCTAACAGAACAAAAACAACACAGGAGGTAGCAGTTGCGAGTTACTGATCTCTGCAGCCACAGCAGGTGCTGTGATTCTCCAGCGGTTGGACTTCACCCCTGGAGGCACACTCCATTGTCTCTTGAGAAAGAAACATGCCAACAACATATATTTGTTATTTGAAACATAATAATAATAATAATAATAATAATAATAATAATAATAATAATAATAATTTATTTGTACCCCGCCCATCTGGCTGGGTCTCCCCAGCCACTCTGGGCGGCTTCCAGCAAACATTAAAATACATTAACACATCACAGATTAAAAACTTCCCTAAACAGGGCTGCCTTCAGGTGTTTTCTAAATGTCATATAGTTGTCGATCCCTTTAACCTCTGGTGGGAGGGCGTTCCACAGGGCAGGCGCCACTACTGAGAAGGCCCTCTGCCTGGTTCCCTGTAGCTTTGCTTCTCGCAGTGAGGGAACCGCCAGAAGGCCCTCGGCGCTGGATCTCAGTGTCCTGGCTGAACGATGGGGGTGGAGACGCTCCTTCAGGTATACTGGACTGAGGCTGTTTAGGGCTTTCAAGGTCAGCACCAACACTTTGAATTGTGCTCGGAAACGTCCTGGGAAGTCTAGGTGAAGTCTGGGTAAGAAATCTTTTCAAGTAATAGTAAGGGGCTGTACACACAGGTTTCTCTCTAAGCCACATGCACCATGCTTTGCAACAGGAGTGTCTCCTCCTCCTGGTCGGAATGTGCCCTTGAGTTTTGATAATGCTTCTTGCTTCCCTGGGTTGAAGGTAGAGCACTACAGTAGATGGAATAAATAAATAAAATTAAAAAATTGTACAGTAGCACCTTAGAGACCAACTAAGTTTGTTCTGAGTAACCAACTAAGTTTGTTCAACTTAGAGACTTAGTTGGTCTTTAAGGTGCAACTGGACAATTTTTAAATTTTTTAAAATTTATTTTGACTGCGTCAGACCAACACGGCTACCTACCTGAATCTACAGTAGATGGATCTTTGACCAAGCAGAACACATAAGATGCTCTTTGGTTCAGAGGCAGGGTCTATACCATTCCCTTGTCAAAATCTCTACACACAATAGATCAGGGGTCGGCAACCTAAGGCCCATGGGCCGGTAGTGGCCCATGGGGGTTTGTCTATCTGGCCTATGTTGACCCTTGCTGCCCACTGCCGCCCTCTCTTGCCGGCATGGCACGGTGCAGGGACCGACTTCCGGGTTGATGGCACCGGAAATAGCGTGTGTGCATGCGTGCGGGACGGAGAAGCGCCTGTGCGCATGCGCACAAGCTATTTCCGGCGTACATCTGGATCGGAGGAGTACCAGAAATAGCATGTGCACACACGCACAGGCACTCCTACGACTTGGAAGAGTGTGCGTGTGTATACGCTCCAGCCCATCCGACGGACGGAGCGTGGACCAGCCAATTATTTGGTAAGCTTGCCGACCCCTGCAATAGATAGTGGCAGCCTAGGTGCTGGTCACTCACAGTCAATGAAGATCCCTTTCCTTTTCCCTTGCCGGAATCAAAGGGCAAATTAACTCCATCTTGGCTGAAACCCCAATAATAATATTTTAATAATTTATTATTTGTACCCCGCCCATCTGGCTGGGTCCCCCCAGCCACTCTGGGTGGCCTCCAACAGATATTAAAATACATTAAAATATCACAGGTTAAAAACTTCCCTAAACAGGGCTGCCTTCAGGTATTTTCTGAATGTCAGATAGTTGCTTATCTCTTTGACCTCTGCTGGGAAGGCGTTCCACAGGGCGGGCACCACTACCGAGAAGGCCCTCTGCCTGGTTCCCTGTAGCTTTGCTTCTCGCAGTGAGGGAACCGTCAGAAGGCCCTCAGCGCTGGACCTCAGTGTCCGGGCTGAATAATGGGAGTGGAGACGCTCCTTCAGGTATACAGGATATCTCTCCTTTCTTTGTAGCGGTAACGGTCAGAAGTAGGAAATGTGTGTGCAATATGTGTTGCAGTGTGTGTGTGTGTGTGTGTGTGTGAGAGAGAGAGAGAGAGAGAGAGAGAGAGAGAGAGAGAGAGAGAGAGAGAGAAGGGCAGGGAGAGTCTTCTGGGAAAGTACTTCTGTGTTGCAAAATTAGTTTCGCTGGGTTTATAAGGTGTCGAAGACTTTTAATGCCCTGCGCTGCGGTACTACAAGATAGTAAACAGGACTAGCAAAAATGTCCCTCTCCAGACAGCCCTCCCCTGATCCCAATCCCCCCTTCTCTCTTCTTGGCCCCTTTCCAACCACTTCTCCGTAATTTCTTCCCCATCTTTTTTGCTCTGTCTCTTGGATTGCGTCCCATTCTCTCCGGACTGTCTTATTAATTTTCCTCTCCCTCTCAAAGAAACCAGGTCTGTGGCTGGACGCTTTATGGCATTCTCCGGCAGACCTGAACATTAAGGAGAGTGGCGGTGGGGGGGAGAGGAATGGACAAAAGAGATTGTATGTGTGTGAAAGAGAGAGCGAGAGCGAGAGAGCGAGAGCGAGAGAGAGAGAGAGAGAGAGAGAGAGAGAAGCAACGCCTAGCAGGGTGCCAGTAATGGACTCACGTTGATGGGCCAGACTTATTATTAAAGTAATACCCCTGGAATTTTTATGAACTACAGACATTTTATGGGTATGCCTCACCACCTGGCATGGCTGCTGGAGGAAAGGAAGCAGTGGTACTGGTAGACCCATTGGCCTGGAAACTCAGCCTGCCCTTGTAAACTTGGAGCCATGTGAAAGTTATAGACCCAGTTCGCACAGCCGACTATGAACCAGTCACCACATGTCCAGAAGCTCCCGGGTGACTGTAGCAGCTGCCGTTGGAACCGACAGCAGCACGGGAGGCCCTTCACCACCTTACCAAGAGGTGCTTTTCATTTATCCTCCAGCAACGGTTTCTCTAAGCCAGGGGTCCCCAGACTTACCCAGCTTCGTGCCAGTTCCTCCGGCGCTGATCCCGCAGTGGGCCAGAGGGCGGGTGAGCATGCGCCCATGCGCATGCACATACACGCTATTTCCGGCATGGCTACCCATCTCCGGGTCGGCGGAGTGTCGGAAATAGCTTGTGCGCATGCGCAAACATCATTTCCGGCACGGGGCGGCCCAGAAGTGCGCCAGAAATGACGCTTGCACACATGTGCATGGGTCTCCTCCAACCCGTAAGTGTGCCGGAAATGACACTTGCGCATGCCCACAAGCGATTTCCGACACTCCGCCAACCCAGAGATGGGCAGCCGCGCCGCGCCAGTAAGAGCGGGCAGCGGGCAGCGGGGGTTGTCGTGGGCCGGATAATTGGCTCGCTCGGGCCGTATCCGGCCCCCGGGCCTTAGTCTGAGGGTGCCTGCTCTAAGCAGAAGGGTGGGGGGACAAGGAAATAATTGCCAAGGGAAGAGCTGCAGAAAAGTGAGAGAGTGACCTTCTAGGAATGCCTGTAGCTGTCGTTTCTGATAACGGCTGCTACAGTCAACTGGAGGTTTCTGAAAATACAATGACAGGCTGCTGAGCGAACTGGTCTGTTGGCTCACTTATATAGCCTGGTTGCAAAGCATAAGCATGTATGTATGACCCCCCCCCCAAAAAAAACCCAAATGCACAGCCCAGGTCACGGAGAATAGGGGCACCTCAGTAAGGTACCTGCAGGGACATATCCAGATAGCTCATGCAAGTGAGTCAATGTGCATATTACTTCCCCTGATATTCTGACTTGGATGGGGGGAAAATATTTAGACCTAACTCCAAAGAACGTGAGCATTCAGATTCAGGAAGAGCAAATCACATTAAAATGAAATGCTGCCCAAAATTTATTGTGTGGGGAGTCCTTTCTTCTGCCAGTCCTGAATCTCCCAACGTTCAGCTTCATGGCATGTCCATGTTCTAGTGTTACATTGAAGGATTTTGGCATCAATGTCGGCCCTTGTGGAAAGATAAGGTAAGATAAGTGATCAACATTTTCCAACATTACACCATTGAGTTGGATTTGTGGCTCTGCAGAGATAGACAGGCGAACTAATGCCAGTGTACTGGAAGAAGCAAAGATCACCCACGTTGAAGCGATGATTCTTCAACATCAACTTCGTTGGCCTAGTCATGTTGTGCGGATGCCTGATGATCGTCTTCCAAAGCAACTACTCTATTCCGAACTTAAAAATGGAAAGCGTAATGCTGGTGGTCAACAAAAGAGGTTTAAAGGCTCTCTCAAGGCAAATCTAAAAAATGTAGTATGAACACCAACAGCTGGGAAACACTGGCCTGCAAGAGCTCCAATTGGATAACAGCTTTTTCCAAAAGTGTCATGGGCTTTGAAGACGCTCGAACTCAGGACGCAAGGGAGAAACGTGCTAAGAGGAAGGCATGCTTGGCAAACCCTCACCGTGATCAACTCCCGCCCGGAAACCAATGTCCCCACTGTGGAAGGATGTGTGGATCCAGAATTGGCCTCCACAGTCACTTACAGACTCACTGTTAAGACTGTGTTTATGGAAGACAATATTACTCAGCTACGAGGGATCGCCAAAGAAGAAGAAGAAGACAATTTTGTTGTTCAGTCGTGTCCGACTCTTCGTGACCCCATGGACCAGAGCACGCCAGGCACGCCTATCCTTCACTGTCTCTCGCAGTTTGGTCAGACTCATGTTAGTAGCTTCGAGAACACTGTCCAACCATCTCATCCTTTGTCTTCTCCTTCTCCTTGTGCCCTCAACCTTTCCCAACATCAGGGTCTTTTCTAGGGAGTCTTCTCTTCTCATGAGGTGGCCAAAGTACTGGAGCCTCAACTTCAGGATCTGTCCTTCTAGTGAGCACGCAGGGCTGATTTCTTTAAGAATGGATCGGTTTGATCTTCTTGCAGAAGAAGACAATGAAGGGAGCAAAATGCTTCCCTCCTGCTTTCCATACACTGCCCATCAATTTACGGCCTTCCATCATGTTTCCTCTTACTTGTTTGCTCTCTAAATTTACAATACTGCAACCTTTCCCTCCCAGGATACCCTGCTCTAGCTGATTTTCCAGCCGTGTCAAGTAGGGCAAAGGGTCTCTATGCCGAGGGCTGCGGAGAACCTATCTCTCTCTCTCTCTCTCTCTCTCTCTCTCTCTCTCTCTCTCGAGCCGCTTCCAACTCCCTCTTTCAAAAATGAAAAAATAAAAACGGCTGCCTGTTTCCAGCCTTTGATTGCAGTTGATGGATTGCTATCATATCCCAGCCTCTTGGGGGAGAAAAGGCACACAGCTGACGCAGGAGATGAAATCAGTTAAAGAGCCACATTCTATACGGACCCCTTCCTTCCCCGATAATCAGCAACAGCTGAGAATGTCATGGTGCCCACAGAGTTGTGATTCATACCATGTCTCCCGCCGCCACCTGCCTCTTGCATCTAAGTGATGCATGGCCGTTCTGTAGCATGGACATATTTCTCCCTTTTGCCGCGAGGTTCCGACTTCCAGGCCAAGACAGACTCCGGAGAGAGCGAGGAAGAGCGGAGCTTAAGCCTTTCTCTTTGATTGCAACGCAAAGACTATGGAGGCAGGACCAGGGGGGTGGGGTGGGATGTCCTCTGTAGGCCCCTGGATGCGACCAATGGATTGGTAGCATGTCAAGGTAATTGAAAGCTACAAGGCTTAGCTGCAAAGCGCTATCCTGGGCCTTCTTAAGAGGAGGGCCTCTGTGGGAGTCGCGGCACATAATGTATAAGGTGATTATGGAGAGATATGACTATCAGTACCGCCAGAGACATTTTGACAGGCGAGATCTTCCGCCTTAAGCTCGTAGGGTGGGAAAGGGGCTGAGACGTTTCATGTGTCTGGAAAAACCCCTGCCCCCTATTTTCCCAAGATAGCAAGCAATTGCAGCGCAGTCCTTTCCAATTAGCGAAAAAGCCACATCGGAGGAGGAAGGAAGGGGGAAGGATATGGGGGACGCAGCAGATTCCTCTAGTTTGACAACACACAAGATCATGTTTAGATGCTGCCGTTCAAGATGGGGAGGGCTCCTTCCTTGGAGTGCTGCTTGGGGGAACATGACTGGAGGCTAACTCGACGTAGGGTTGCCGGGTCTGCTTCCAAAAAATAGTGGACAAGTGGGGGAGGATTTAAATTAAATTAAATTATATATTTTCTTACAAACATTTTAACACGTATTAAAATAAAGCTACCCAAAGTTCCCAACAGGGGTTCCTTCTTACCGTTCCTGTATTAGGGAGGCGATCCTTGGGGCAAGGATCTCGCTCCCTCAGGTCGTCGGGCAAGTCTCCTCCAAGTCCGCCTCCCCCTCCCCCCCCGCGCGCTTCTACCGGTAGCTGGTTTGCTGCTGCTCCTGCGCATCAGGAACAGGAAGAGGCGTCTTTTTTTCTTTCGCGCCTCTCCCTTTTGTTCTCCCCGCGAGTCAGGAACAGGCGGGGCAGAACTCCGGCAAGAGGCGCCTCCCCCCCCATGTTTTAAATGTCTTGTGAAACAATTGAGTATGATTAATAATTTTTTCGGAGAATCGAGTTCAATGGATATTCGATCTTTGTCTCATTCTTACTTATGAAAAAAAAGACAAAACGCGATTCTCCTATCCTTATTCTCTTAGACTGTACAGCTTTAGATTACGTACCATTTCATCATAAAGCTTTTGAATAAAAAAAATGTCCACTATTTTGTGGGGGGAAAATAGTGAACATAATGTGAAAAAAGTGGACTGTCAGCTCAAATAGTGGACACCTGGCAACCCTAACTCGACGCGAGCGCAGCGGCCATGTTAATTATTCTCTGGTGCTGTTCCCATATCTGCCCCATTCAGGTACAGGTAGGGTTGCCATATCCCCCAAAGTGAAAATCAGGACAATGTTGTTGCTTCTTGCCACGCGGACATTTTGCCGATTCGGCGATAACCCGCCTGGATGCCATTTCGCTGCCTGATTCCTGGATGCGTCGGGGAAAACCCAAACGTATGACAGCCCTATGTACAGGAGTCCCACCCACCCCCAACACAGGGGTTGTGTTCTGGGGCCCTGCGCGCATCAGTGAAATCATGTAAAGTGGGGGAATGCCCCACTTTAATAGGGAGGGCATGCAGGGAGAGGAGAGAGAGAGAGAGAGACTCACCATGGAAATCATTTGGGACCACTGCCTGCCTGAGGGGACCCAGTCCACATAGCAGGGTGGCAGCTGGCCACAGAGGTTGAAGGCCCAAGAAGGGCACCCAGCAGAACTGATGCCAGGATGGATACTCAGAAGCAGGACCAGTGCTGGCAATTTTGGCGCCCTAGGCGAGGGGGCGGGCCACGTGACATCATTGCATATGACGCACGTTGCGGAGCAGTGCCCCGCCCCCTTCCTGGCCGGGCGCCCCCCCCGCCGCCGCGGTTTGCTTGCTCCGCTGCTGGTTGGGGCGGCGGCGGGCGGCGGCGGGGGGCAGGCTGGCCAGCACCCCCTCCATTTTGGCGCCCTCGCCGCCGTGGTTTTCGCCCCAACCTGCTTGCTCCGCCGCTGGTTGGGGCGGCACCAGGCAGCGGCGGGGGGCGGGCTGGCCAGCGCCCCCTCCATTTTGGTGCCCTAGGCAATTGCCTAGTTCGCCTAAATGGACGCACCGGCCCTGCTCAGAAGGATACCACAGCTATCAGCCTATCACCCATTCGCACCACCCTTCTGAGTAATACCCCTCCCCACCCTCTCACTATATATAAGGGTCTGGTGACTTCTGTCTCAGTGTATCTGAAGAAGTGTGCATGCACACGAAAGCTCATACCAAGAACAAACTTAGTTGGTCTCTTAGGTGCTACTGGAAGGAATTTTTTTAATTTTTAATTTTGTTTTGACTACGGCAGACCAACACGGCTACCTACCTATGAAATACTGTTACAGCAGGTGGAAAGCAGCATAAAGTTGGACTCTGAATGTTCCATAACATTACAAAAAACAAAAACAAAAAACCCAGTTTTCCCATAAACCTGGTAGAGAGAATCATAGAGGTGGAAGGCACCTCAAAGCCAATCTAATCCAACCCGCTTCCGATGAAGGACATCCACTCCTATGATATCCCTTCTAGGTGGTCAGTCAGCTTCTGCATTAAAACCTTAGCCTCCTCACAGCCCAGCTGGACCTTAAAGCTCTCTTGATCCTCTGTAATGGGCTTCTTCATCCCACAAGGGAGCCTTGTGGATCCTTTGTGGTGCGTTTCTGTCAAGACTAAGATGCTTACAGGAGACTTAAAGCAGCACATGATTCTATTGCATGGTAGATGAGCAACTCTACACCATAGATTACCGGTATCCCACCAACGCAGAGAGAGGGAGAGAGACTTGGATATTTTAGCTTTGTTTTTCTATTCCCCGAACTGCTGGAACCCTAGAAGATTCCAGCCAGATTCCTCCTTCTGCTCGACTCGCTTTTATCTCCCTGCCCAGCACCCCACAGGATAATAAATACATGGCATGCCACGTGGATACAGATTTGCATGGGGAGGACTGTTTTCAATTTCTCCCAGAGTCAGATGTTGGCCGTGAGAGCTCTGCTTACCAGCTGCACAAGGAATCATTGTTCTCCTGGCCCAGAAAACTGCTCCGGAACAGAGAGTCTGGAAGTGTCTTTGACTTAAGGGTGAGGATGTCGAGCAGCATTGCGCGAAGAGAGCAGGAATCTTGCGGCCTGTCAATTTCATTTGGGGGCTGTTTAGTAATAGGCTGGGTGTGCATTACATACATGCGATGGTGGATGCACATGCATGCGGGTGAGAGAGAATCGAAGAGCTGGGAAACACACCAAGCACCGCATGGTCTCCATTGCCCCAATCACAGATTTTTCAGTGCAGCTCTCTGGCCAAATAATGTGCACAAAGATGTGTATATTTTAGTGAATCACAGAATCGTAGAGTTGGATGGGACCCCGAGATCCATCTAGTCCAACCCCCTGCAATACAGAAATCTCAACTAAAGCATCCATGACAGATGGCCATCCTACCTCTGCTTAAATATCCTCCAATGAAGGAGGAGCAGGAGAAATCAAGTTTGCTCCATCTCCCATGTGAGAGCCCTGGAGATATTTGAAGATGGCTATCATATCTCCTCTCAGCCTCCTCTTTTCCAGGCTAAACATACCCAGCTCCTTCAACCTTTCCCCATAAGGCATGGTTTCCAGACCCTTGATCATCTTGGTTGCCCTCCTCTGCACACGTTCTAGCTTATCAATATCCTTCTCAAATTGCAGCACCCAGAACGGGACACAGGACCCCAGGTATGGTCTGACCAAGGCATTATAAGAAAAAGTTATGCCTAAATATTGAAAGATCTTAGCTAAGCCATTTCTTGCGAACCAGAGCAGCGCACGGAAACGCTGTTTACCTTCCCGCCGGAGCGGTGCCTGTTTATCTACTTGCACTTTGACGTGCTTTCGAACTGCTAGGTGGGCAGGAGCTGGGACCGAGCAACGGGAGCTCACCCCGCCGCGGGGATTCGAACCACCAACCTTCTGATCGGCAAGCCCTAGGCTCTGTGGTTTAGACCACAGCGCCACCCGCGTCCCGATGCAAGGACTAGATGTTTCTCATTCCTAAAACTCAGCTCGCTTGCTATAGTCTCTGACTTGAAAGAGACCCTGCAGAGTGATAGAATACCACACGCCCCTTAAAGCACAAAGCCCCAATGTGGCGACGGAGAAAGAGCAGGGTTTCTATTACAGATTTCCAGGTCACAACTGGCAACTGGGGTTGGGAGGGAGGGAGGGAGGGGAGGAATTTATAAAACATGTGCTGTTTCAGTGGGACATCTTTTTTAGGAGTCATCGATCACTGCTCACCTGCCCTGCGTGCTCCAGGGTCATCCGCCAAGCCCGGGGGGGGGGGGCTTTGCACCTCGGGTGATTTTTGTGATCAAAGAAGTGGACTTTGGAGCTTTGCTGACTGTTCCTACAGTTAAGAGGAGATTTACGCCTGCTTAGAGGCCAAGAGTCCCTCCCAAAGTTAAATAATGCTCAAACAAGAGGCAAGGCAGTAGAGCGGATAATAGAATCACAGGATTGCAGAGCTGGAAGGGATCACATAGGTCATGCAGGAATCTTTCGTCCAACATAGGGCTTGAACCCACGGTCCTGAGATTAAAAGGCTCGAGCTCTACGAACTTATTTATTTCATAAAATTTATATAGCGTTTGTGGTAGAAAACCTCAAAGTGGTTTATGACAGGGCTTCCCCCCCCCCAGCCAGAACTTACTGGGACACAGTTCCGGCACCTTTTTGAAATAATCTGTACTGTTTTCTTCGTTTTGTTGTTGTTGTTTAGTCATTTAGTCGTGTCCGACTCTTCGTGACCCCATGGACCAGAGCACGCCAGGCACTCCTGTCTTCCACTGCCTCCCGCAGTTTGGTCAGACTCATGTTGGTCGCTTCGAGAACACTGTCCAACCATCTCATCCTCTGCCATCCCCTTCTCCTTGTGCCCTCCATCTTTCCCAACATCAGGGTCTTTTCCAGGGAGTCTTCTCTTCTCATGAGGTGGCCAAAGTCTTGGAGCCTCAGCTTCAGGATCTGCCCTTCCAGTGAGCACTCAGGGCTGATTTCCTTCAGAATGGATAGGTTTTATCTTCTTGCAGTCCATGGGACTCTCAAGAGCAGGGGTCAGCAACCTTTTTCAGCTGTGGGCCGGTCCACCATCCCTCAGACCATGTGGTGGGCTGGACTATATTTTGAAAAAAAATATGAACGAATTCCTATGCCCCACAAATAACCCATAGATGCATTTTAAATAAAAGCACACATTCTACTCATGTAAAACCACCAGGCAGGCTCCACAAATAACCCAGAGATGCATTTTAAAGAAAAGGACACATTCTACTCATGTAAAAAATGCCGATTCCTGGACTGTCCGTGGGCCGGATTGAGAAGGCCCATGGGCCGCATCTGGCCCACGGGCCTTAGGTTGCCTACCCCTGCTCAAGATTCTCCTCCAGCACCATAATCCAAAAGCATCAATTCTTCGGCGATCAGCCTTCTTCATGGTCCAGCTCTCACTTCCATACATCATACATTCCATACATAAAAAACAGCACTGTCGATTGAATGGCTTCTGGCTCAATTTGAGTTGTCATGATGTTAATTTCTCGGTGACGTCTTAGAAGGGGGGGGGGATTCGAGGCGAAGTGCTGCCCGTGGAACGATTTAGTAAAAATGTAAATGGGTATTATAGTAAAAAGAAAGCAGAGTGGTTGTAAATCCCCATGCAAACAAGCGTGAGCCTTAGGGGACATAAATAGTCTTTAGATGATGATTTACATGTGGGATTGTAGGTACTGGCCCTGCCCCCCTTCCAGGCTGTCTGTAAGCTTTTCTACAATCGAATGGCTTTTAGAAATGGTGGAAGAAAGCCAAATCAGTGGGATATTTGTGGCTTTTTTCTTGTTAGTCCCCCTACTTTGAAGATCTCTGTAGCCTGTCAACCCCAATCCATTCTGCTCTGAAGCCAAACTGAACCGTTGTTCCTTGTGCGGCTTCCATGGAGTCCCTTGCCCAATGCTTGATCGGGAGTGAGGCGGACACACGGATGCGTGTGGGGCTGGAGAGAATGGCAGTTGTACCCTTTGAGCACCCCTCCTTTTAGAGATAGGGGGTGAATTCAGTTCAGCTTGCATTTAGAAGCTAATCTGTGCGGTCTGAAAGAGCAAGTCAACTGAAAATTGCCATTCCGCAAAATTCGCGCTTCCCTGAATTTTGCAAAGCTATTCCCCAGCCAAGAAAGGTGTACCAAAAATGCATATGCGAGTGCAAAGAGCGCATAAAAATGCATTACCTTAGTGAAAGTAACATATAAAATGGCATTATATCAGGAAGATTCCTGCATTATAGGACTTGATGGCCCTTGGGTTCCCTTCCAACTCTACAATTCTACTGTTCTATGAAATTGCTTTGCAAAAATGCACTATATTAGGGAAGGCAGCATACAAAAATGTGTACAGGAGGAGTATGCGTTAAAATGCTGGTGGATTTTTATGAAGGCTTTTTACAGAGAAATAAATTAACTGCATACTGTTGTGGAGAAGTGGAGAACCGAATTTCAGATTGGGAAAACAAGGAACCAGGAAAAGCTGAAATGGACAGATCTCCCCACCCCTATCTCTTTCACATACCTATTCAGAACATCTGGATAGTTCCTAACATCTGAATAGAGCCAGTGTGGTGGTGTGGTTAAGAGCGGTAGACTTGTAATCTGGTGAACTGGGTTCGCTCCTCCGCTCCTCCACATGCAGCTGCTGGGTGACCTTGGGCTAGTCACACTTCTCTGAAGTCTCTCAGCCCCACTCACCTCACAGAGTGTTTGCTGTGGGGGAGGAAGGGAAAGGAGAATGTGAGCCGCTTTGAGACTCCTTCGGGGAGTGATAAAGCGGGATATCAAATCCAAACTTCTCTTCCTCCTCTTCTTCTTCTTCGAATGCTGACTGCTTTGAATGCAGGTGACACTACAATATCTAAACCAGGGGTCAGCAAACTTTTTCAGCAGGGGGCCGGTCCACTGTCCCTCAGACCTTGTGGGGGGCCAGGCTACCAGTATATTTTGGAAAAAAATATATGAACGAATTCCTATGCCCCACAAATAACCCAGAGATGCATTTTAAATAAAAGCACACATTCTACTCATGTAAAAACACCAGGCAGGCCCCACAAATAACCCAGAGATGCATTTTAAATAAAAGCACACATTCTACTCATGTAAAAACACCAGGCAGGCCCCACAAATAACCCAGAGATGCATTTTAAATAAAAAGACGCATTCTACTCATGTAAAAACACGCTGATTCCCGGACCATCCCCGGGCCGGATTGAGAAGGCGATTGGGCTGCATCCAGCTCCCCGGGGTTTAATTTGCCTACCCATGCTATAAACCAAGAAAAGTTCCTTTGCACAGTTGTATTGCCTTTGTGGGTTTAACGCTTCTGTATCTAATGCATCTTTGAGTAGAGAAATGCAAACAAGTTAGGTAATTTGCACTTGGGACGTGGGAGCCCATTGGGATATATTTCCACTGGAAATATCCAGAGGCATCTCACATTCTACGTGAAAGAAAAAGCCGGCAGTCTTTTCTTTCCACTGCCTGCCCTTTTCACGTACCCAAACACCAACACAACGAAATCAAAGTCAGATGGTTCTCCCACTGCCAAACCCGAAAAACTGCAAACATCAATGCTGGCATGAAGAGAGTTTCTTCCATTCTTTCTGCTCTGGGCCCTGCCTGCTAATGAACGACCTACCAATGTCAATTAGGATTTCTCCTTTGTTTTCTATAAGCTCAGCCCCCCTACATAACCCCACCGAATGCCCCCCCCCTCAGGATGACACCCATCCTCTCCCCTGCCTGCCTGCATTAGAATAGAAACAATGCTCTGGTCCCGGGGGTCTGTGGTCTGCAGGCGTATCTGTTTCGTGGCCAATCCTCCATTAAAAAGGGTAAATCAATAACTTGCAATGTGTGTGTGGGGGGGGGGGTTGACCAAAAATGTTTTGCGCCAGTGCTGGAGGAGACTCTTGAGCAGGGGTCAGCAACCTTTTCCAGCCGTGGCCGGTCCACCGTCCCTCAGACCATGTGCGGGGCCGGACTATATTTTGAAAAAAATATGAACGAATTCCTATGCCCCACAAATAACCCAGAGATGCATTTTAAATAAAAGCACACATTCTACTCATGTAAAAACACCAGGCAGGCCCCACAAATAACCCAGAGATGCATTTTAAATAAAAGGACACATTCTACTCATGTAAAAACACGCCGATTCCCGGACCGTCCGTGGGCCGGATGCAGCCCATGGGCCTTCTCAATCCGGCCCACGGACGGTACGGGAATCGGCGTGTTTTTACATGAGTAGAATGTGGTAGGTTGTGCCTTAGGTTGCCTACCCCTGCTCTTGAGAGTCCCATGAACTGCAAGATCAAACTGATCCATTCTGAAGGGAATAAGCCCTGAGTGCTCACTGGAAGGACAGATCCTGAAGCTGAGGTCCAATACTTTGGCCACATCATGAGAAGAGAAGACTCCCTGGAAAAGACCCTGATGCTGGGAAAGATGGAGGGCACAAGGAGAAGGGGACGGCAGAGGACAAGATGGTTGGACAGTGTTCTCGAAGCGACCAACATGAGTCTGACCAAACTGCGGGAGGCAGTGGAAGACAGGAGTGCCTGGCGTGCTCTGGTCCATGGGGTCACAAAGAGTCGGACACGACTAAATGACTAAACAACAACCACCTGACCTTGCTATGCCTCTGAGTCGAGATATTGTTTGGCAGGTAAACCAGTTTTGGGGACTGCAATTCAAGATCTCTTCAACTCTAGAGATGCCGATTCGAGGGTCTCGCTGGTAACACGTGGGAAAGACCAGACAATGAGAGGCTGAGGTGAGCTCTAGACAGGTGTCTATGTTGGTGGTGGGGACACGGTACACTGAAATTGGATAAAAGAAGAGCAAATTTGCCATGACGGAAATAAAATACCCAGGACATTTCTCGGGCAAAACAAAGGGGTTAAGAACATTGGAACCAATTGACACAATGCAGCTGTCTGCAAGAAGGGAGCCGGAGTGATCAGGAGGGCAGTAAATGTCTTGAGCCGATGATGGATGGAGCAGCTAAGAAGCCAAGTCTATCTACGCCACATACGGGCAAGGCAGACAGGAGGCCAATCTGGGCATTTCATACTTGGCGGAAATGGCATGAGCCCTGATCCCTTGGCACACCGCCTTGTCCCCCACCCCAGCCCATGTGTTGGAGAGCAAAATTCTGAAATAGAGATCTTCCTGAAGAAGAGATCCTTCTTGCATATATATTTATCTGGACCACAGAAATCCTTTTTATTTTTTTATTTTTATGTTTTTCATATTATAATGGTTTTAATTTTGTGTTAATAGTATTGTGCATGTATGTATGTCTTCTTCTTCTTCTTCTTCTTCTTCTTCTTCTTCTTCTTCTTCTTCTGCAATTCCTTATAGCCGAGTAAGATTGTCTTCCATGAACACAGTCTTAACAGTGAGTCCGTAAGTGACCGTGGAGACCAATTCTGGATCCACACGTCCTTCCACAGTGGAGACATTGGTTTCCGGGCGGGAGTTGATCACGGTGAGGGTTTGCCAAGTGTGCCTTCTTCTTAGCACATTTCTCCCTTTCATCCTGAGTTCGAGTGTCTTCAAAGCCCACGACACCTTTGGTAAAGGCTGTTCTCCAGTTGGAGCGCTCGCAGGCCAGTGTTTCCCAGTTGTCGATGTTTATACTACATTTTTTTCTGATTTGCCTTGAGAGAGTCTTTGAACCTCTTTTGTTGACCACCAGCATTATGCCTTCCATTTTTAGTTGCTTTGGAAGACGATAATCAGGCATCTGCACAACATGACCAGTCCAATGAAGTTGATGTTGAAGAATCATTGCTTCAACACTGGTGATCTTTGCTTCTTCCAGTACACTGACATTAATTTGCCTGTCTTCCCAAGTGATGCGTAAAATTTTTCGGAGACACGTTGGTGGAATATTGTGAGGAGTTGGAGATGGCGTTTATGAGTGGTCCATGTTTCACAAGTGTACAGTAAGGTTGGTAGTACAATAGCTTTGTAAACAAGCATTTTGGTTTCCCTGCGAATGTCCCGGTCCTCAAACACTCTGGTCCTCAAACCAAGTGTGAGCACCAGTCCATCTCCCATAATCCTCAGCAAAGCATGCTTCTTCCATGGCAGATGCACCCATGTTGAAAGTGTTCCATGGCTAAATGTAGGATATTTGAAAGTCCATGTCTTAAGAGAATCAGAATCAGACTTTATTTACATGGCCAACAGGCCATTGCAACTAAAATACAGAAAAAACAGATAAAAACATTGGAAAACGACCAGTCAGGAACAGAAGTACATAGATGTACTGATAGATCATATAGAGGTCAATGAGGCCCCAGTTTGGCGGCCTGAGATGATTAGTGGGGATGGTAAGGTTCTCTCGTTCATCAGAGCTATAGAGATAAGCTGATCGTGACATCTATAAGCCTCAGGTACATGGGCTGGTCATATATGCCGAGTTGACTTTCAGATTGCGGCCCTTAATCTCATTTCCCTCTCGATGAATCTGGCGACTTTCTCTGTTGTCAGGATGTTCTGGTCCGATAACAAGTGAAACGTTGTGGCCGCTGATGAGCGACCTGGGATGGAAAGTAAAAGGGGGGTGATGATCTCACTCCTCAGGTCTTTATACAGAGGGCAGCCCAGAAGAACATGGCTTAAGAGGTTTCTAGCTGGATGAAAGGTGCATACCACTGAAGAAAGACCAGCCCATCTTATATTTCAGACCACATGTGACTTTTGTTCAGGAGAACATATTTCTCTGGTTTTTACATGGCACCAAAAGCAACCACAGCAACTGCTCTTAAAATACATGGGCTTGTGGGCTTCTTGGCAATTTAATCCCAAACACGTCAGAGAAAAGGCCTTTGAACCTCACCGTAAAATTTCTCCTCCTGTTACCAAAATCTCTCTGTCCAGCCTCCTTCTTCCCGCTCGGTCCATAGGGATGCCCTCAGCTGTCAGAAACAGATCCTAAGATAACCAATGCTTTGTTTATTTATTTGTTTATTATTTTATTTAATAAATTTGCATACCGCCCTTCAGCCATAGATCTCAGGGCAGTTCACAACTATGTGAACTTGTTGGAAGTGCAACAGCAGAGATCGTGAAGGGGCAGCGAAGGGGGGATGTAGGAATGGGAGAGAAATTTGGCTCCGTTTGCATTTCCATGTGAACCGAACTAATTCACCCTTCCCTGCAAAACGACAGACGAAATTCAACTTCCCTTCAAAATTTGCAACAAGAAAATGTGGCCACCTCATGAGAAGAGAAGACTCCCTGGAAAAGACCCTGATGTTGGGAAAGATGGAGGGCACAAGGAGAAGGGGACGACAGAGGATGAGATGGTGGGACAGTGTTCTCGAAGCTACCAACATGAGTCTGACCAAACTGCGGGAGGCAGTGGAAGACAGGAGTGCCTGGCGTGCTCTGGTCCATGGGGTCACGAAGAGTCGGACACGACTAAACGACTAAACGACAAACAACAATACATTAGGAGAAAATCACACTTCATATATGGGAGAATTTTTATGAGGACTTTTTAAATAGAAAAACTAACAAACTGGTGTGGAAATGTGGAAAACTGAGCTTAAGGCAGGGGGAAAAAGAGAGAAACTAAGAAAAGTCAGCATTGATAAATTCATTTATCCCTGTGGTATAGAATGTGAGTGAGCGATGGTCCTTTGCAGAGCAGAATTCAACCCATGCAGGTCTTTGTCTGCACTTGGAAGGAAGGAAGGCTCCACCTGGTTGAAGATCCTGTAGAAGAAGAAGAAGAAGAAGAAGAAGAAGAAGAAGAAGAAGAAGAGTTTGGATTTGATATCCCGCTTTATCACTACCCGAAGGAGTCTCAAAGCGGCTCACATTCTCCTTTCCCTTCCTCCCCCACAACAAACACTCTGTGAGGTGAGTGGGGCTGAGAGACTTCAGAGAAGGGTGACTAGCCCAAGGTCACCCAGCAGCTGCATGTGGAGGAGCGGAGACGCGAACCCGGTTCACCAGATTACGAGTCTACCGCTCTTAACCACTACACCACACTAGCCACTACACCACACTAGCCACTACACCACACTGTACTTCCTTGAAACATCACACACACAGAAATACACGAGCACACTTTGTTCAGGTATTGCATACACACACCCTCCTCAAAGGGAATCCACTCCACAATATGAAAAGCAATATAGGTTTAGAGCCTTGAAGCCCTCCTTGGTCACACCATGTCCTTTCCCAAGAATCTCGCAGAAGCAGATTCCAGCTTCCTGTATCAACAGATAGCATCCCAAGCCAAATATACACAGTGCGAAAGGAGAGAGCAGAGAGGCGGGGATAGAGAGCTGAGCTCCCACACACTATTTTGACCAGCGAAATAAATTACCACCAAGTCAAAATATTACTTTCCTTTGCAATGGAATGTGCTGAACACATCAACTGAGAAGGCGGGGGCAGCCACAGTGCCAAATCAGGATGCCCATTACCGGTAGCAGTTCTTTTTAAAAAGTTGTTGTTGCTGCTGCTATTATTATTATTATTATTATTATTATTATTATTATTGAATGATCCTAGGATAACAAGCAACGGCTTGTTATAGAAATAAATATCATCACCACCATCTGCATATAATCACTGTAATCATACATACATACACCTCAATAACTGGATTTTTACACATTACTCGGGAAGACAGGAAAACTAATGCCAGTGTACTGGAAGAAGCAAAGATCACCCGTGTCGAAGCAATGATTCTTCAACATCAACTTTGTTGGACTGGGGCTGATGGAGACTCCCCCACATACAGAGGTTTCTTATCCCTGTTTTAAAGCTTTGGTTGGTGGAGCCCAATTCTGAACTGAGCGGAGAGTATGGTATCCCCCACTAACTGTGGTGATGTTTCTTCGAGAGCCAGTGTGGTGTAGTGGTTAAGAGCGGTAGACTACCGCTTTGAGACTACTTCGGGTAGTGATAAAGTGGGATATCAAATCCAAACTCTCTTCTTCTTCTTCTTCTTCTTCTTCTTCTTCTTCAACAACAAGGGTGTAGCCCTGACAGACATCATGATGCCTTAGTCATTTCAAGCCTTCTCCTTTTTCTGTTCAAATCCACAATGCAAAGTTTATAAGATGATTTTTATATGTTTCTGCTGGGAGAGCGCTAGGATTAGACAGGAACAGAGAACCTGCAGCCCTCCAGGATACTGCTGGAATCTAACTTCCACACAGTGGCATAGCATTGGCTGCTGGTACCCGGGGCAGACATGCTTCTTCTTCTTCTTCTTCTTCTTCTTCTTCTTCTTCTTCTTCTTCTTCTTCCTCTTCCTCTTCCTCTTCTTCTTCTTCTTCTTCATTCCATGCTGATTTGGCTGTCTGGCACGGCGTTTCTGGGTTGTTTATCGGCCTGCGAAGATGAGTCTTGCACAGGAAGCTGTGCTGCAGAAGGAGGAGGGGGTTGCAGAAGTAGAAAAGGCATCGGAAACAGCAACATCTGATAGGATGACGCTTCCATGGGAATTTGTCCCTGGAACTGTTTAGCACACACATGCGGCTGTTGGGCAAGGGTGGTTCTGTGGGAATGAAACAACACAGCAAGCCACAAAGAAAAGAAACCAACACCAAAGGAAAAAATGCAGAGTGTAAACACGAACCCAGAATCTGGGTATTTTTATGTTGCCGTCGCCTACTTGTTCCATCGACTGCTTCAAACACAAAGCGGATTTCTCTTCCCTCTGGGGGATTGTGGGACCAAAGACCAGGCCAACATTATGGGTATGGTTTTCATTTTCCTCCTCAGTACAAAACATGAGCCGTTTTGCAGCCAAGTAAGTTCTACTCAAAGTAGACCCATGGAAATTAATGGGCCTAAGTTTGTCATAGTGGCAACATGCGCTTGACCTGAGTCGAAGAGGACAGAACCTGAAGCGAAAGTGGCAGGATGAGCTTAGGACTTGAAAAGAGATGCTCTAAGCAGGAACCTCTAAGAGCAACATAATGTGGCTCTCAAGAGCTGGAAGAGTGTTGTAAGCGGTTAGCAGACATATAGCAAAAGCCAGCGCTGCTGCATGTGGGTGATAAAAGGGAAGGGGAAGCGCCTAGGTGGGTCTTCCAGGAAGTCTTTGGGCTTTTCATCACTTGGCCTGTGCGTGAAATCCATTCTCCCAGGGCTGGATTTAGGTTTGATGAGGCCCTAAGCTACTGAAGGTAATGGGGCCCTTTATATGTCCAGCTGTCCTTTGTCAACAACAAATTGTCGCTGTTTTTGTTGTTGTTGAATATATGCTCTATGGTAATTTGTGGACCTCATAGGTATCTCAAGCCATTTGCACATGTTGTCATGCAACCAGTCCCTGCAGAATGGAGGCACCCTATATATGTTGTTGTTGTTGTTCAGTCGTTCAGTCGTGTCCGACTCTTCGTGACCCCATGGACCAGAGCACGCCAGGCACGCCTATCCTTCACTGCCTCTCGCAGTTTGGTCAGACTCATGTTAGTAGCTTCGACTACTAACTACCTATATATAGAAAGGAGCAAACCAGTGATATTTTAGGGAGCAGGCTAGCAGGCGGGGCCCATTACTTGCATCATAGGAGCCTACACAACACAAAACGCTGTATGTAGGTTTTATGTTTTGATGAAAGTTCTGCAAAGTAAAGTTTTGAACAATATCTAATGGGTCTGGACTATGCTTCATTACAAAAAGGAGTCCGTTTTTATGCTTCCTGTCAGTTCAAATTGTGCAATGTTAAAATCTGCAGCACCCCCTTGCCATTTGGATTGTGTTTGCTTTGCACTGAAATGAATGAGGTTGAATAACGTAAGGAGAAGACAACTTACGTAATTTCACAATGAGGTGAATAGAGTAGCCTTTGGAGGTAGGCAAACTGCAGCAGAATTGAAACGGCACGGCATGCGATAAATAAGCAGCGGAACCAGACACAACGCCTTCTTTCATCCTCAAGTAAAGCCTTCATCCAGGCTGTACCACATCAGATTGCAGGTGGAACATGAATCGGATTTCTCTTCCGTGCAACAACAGCAACGTAAGTCCTCCACGAATGCTGGTTCTGGATAATGGTGGCCCATAAATTTCTCAGTAGATCCTCTGCTTTCTTCAATTTGCTTTGCGGTTGTTTTTTTGAAAGCCGTTATGGTGCTCAAATCGCTTTCAGCTTTGTAGTCTTAGTCACCTCCAGTGGTGGTGTGAGTGGGCACTGGGTTTTCTTTTCTGGAGGGCCATCGAAGGAAGTTCAGCTCTACATATTTGCTCCATGAAATCAGAGTCATCTGGGGGGGGGCGGGGGGAGGAATGAACCGCAACACTTGGCATCGTGGCAGCAGAGAGAATCCGCTTTCCGGCCCTGGCCCTTACGGGCGCACATAAACGAATGTACAGGAAATCCAGCCTGTTGGCAAGATTTATGGAGGCGCTGAGTGCTAGGAATGCAAACGCCGACCCTCCAATCGGGCTCTTGGAACCAACTGTGCAGGTACAGACATAAATGCATGGGGTGTGTGCATATATAAAACACCCCCTGCCCTTCAGACCAAATATTTCAATTGCAGTGCCTCTACATAAGATACTTATTCTCTCCCCTGCCCCCCCAAATCATAAACAAAGGAAAGGATTCAAAGTGCCTTCTCCATGTGCAACACACATGTCAGATCATGTGTTGTTCTTTGCAATAAAGAGCCCTTCATCTACCTCCCTGGAGTCTCTTTCACACTCTCTCTCTCTTTTTTTAAACCCTCTTTATTTGTTTCCTTTTGTCTACCCTTCCTCTGCCCCCACATCACATCACTTAGCTAAAATGAAGTTTTATATTGATTCCAGTCCTGCCAGAATCCAGGGCTTCTACGGCCCGTGCATCCCTTATCTATCTTCTTGTGAGTGTGTGTGTTTTAAACGAACGGGTGTTGTTCCTGCGGAATTCTGGCTCCATGTGAAACAAGGGAGAGGAATGGCTGGGCTTGCCCAAAAGCTGCAGCACGTTGATGATGTCATCAGGGCGCACCAACGCAAATGAGTTTTGGGGCGCCATACAGCATACCTAGCACCCTCCCTATGATTTCATGTGACCTAGTTAGGGATGGAAGGGGGGCGGATTTGATTTAGTTCATATTTAAAAGGGAACCTACCACAGCCTCACTTTCCAGAATGATATGCGGATCAAATCACAGCCACCATTCAAAATGTACACATGTGTGGATTTTGCAGTGCAGTTTTCTAGCAAAGCAATGTGCTTTTAAAAAAATGCACATGCAGTCGTCCCTTGGTTCTCAAACGCCTTGGTACTCGTACGTTTTGGCTCCCGAAAACCTGGAAGTAAGTGTTCTGGTTTTTGAACGTTTTTCAGAAGCCAAACGTCCGACGCGGCTTCCAGTTGAGTGCAGGAAGCTCCTGCAGCCAATTGGAAGCCGCGCCTTGGTTTTTGAACGTTTCGGAAGTCAAACGGACTTCCAGAATGGATTATGTTCGAGAACCAAGGTACAACTGTACTAGGATGTAGTGGGGGGGGGGAATGAAAATATATTAATGAAAATAACAGAATTGCAATATATTAGGGAACATTGTTTTGCAAAGATGCATATATTATTGGTTGCAAAAATGTGTTATCAGGATACATTTACATGAAACCGCTGATGAATTTTCATGAGAACTTTAAAAAATAATAAACAGGTTATTATGATCTGCCCTGCGTTGAGGCTCTGTAGACGGTAATGCCATAACCTAGAATTGGACCCCCTAGCTCACAGGCAACCTGTGTAGCACCTCTGGTGTTAAAGGTAAAGGGACCCCTTTACCTTTGGCCACCTCATGAGAAGAGAAGACTCCCTAGAAAAGACCCTGATGTTGGGAAAGATTGAAGGCACAAGGAGAAGGGGACAACAGAGGACGAGATGGTTGGACAGTGTTCTCGAAGCTACTAACATGAGTTTGGCCAAACTACGAGAGGCAGTGAAGGATAGGCGTGCCTGGCGTGCTCTGGTCCATGGGGTCACGAAGAGTCGGACACGACTGAACGACTGAACAACAACAAAGGGACCCCTGACTGTTAGGTCCAGTCATGACCGACTTTGGGGTTGCGGCGCTCATCTCGCTTTACTGGCCAAGGGAGCCGGCGTACAGCTTCCAGGTCATGGGGCTAGCATGACTAAGCCGCTTCTGGCAAACCAGAGCAGTGCACGGAAATGCCGTTTACCTTCCCGCCGGAGCAGTACCTATTTATCTACTTGCACTTTGACGTGCTTTCGAACTGCTAGGTTGGCAGGAGCAGGGACAGAGCAATGGGAGCTCACCCCGTTGCGGGGATTTGAACCGCCAACCTTCTGATCAGCAAGCCCTAGGCTCTGTGGTTTAGACCACAGTGCCACCCGCGTCCCAGGACTGGTGTTACGTTCTCCCATTTTGTTGCCCTTCTCCACAGCCAGTAACACAATGAATAACCCCTGTGTCGCAAACAGTAAACAACAGCAATAAGGGCAACACGTAATGACCAATGAATATATCAGGCACTTCAATAAACAAACTCAATATATATCAAGAAATAAACAAAGTCATTGAAAACAAAATATAAGTCTCTAGATGAAATGAGATAACAATGTTCATGAGAAGACGTAGTCAGTCAATATACTGTAGCAATAACGTCCAAGTAGTTCCAGTAGTTACAAACCTTTATGACCACTACTCCACAGTAGGATTTATATTTTCATGATATGGCTAGTACGCGTTCTCTTCAAACCTATTTGTTATGCTGAAGAAGACTCCTGCGAAACAGTTTTGATTATCCGGGATCGCTGTGCACATTACTACTGGAACTACTTGGACGTTATTGCTACAGTATATCCATTTAGCTTGTTCCAGGAATGGCCATAACTGGTGAACCAACCCTAGCTGGAAATTATTGTGTCCCTCATCACGAATGTTTGATGGTGCTCTTGCCTGAGGCTAAAGTTGACATTCTGCTGATTTGCAAGCTACGCTGTCTCCCGCCTTAAGTGCTTTAAAGAACTTTTGCCCACCTCTCCTTTTCCAGGATATTGAAGGTTATTATTACCTCGATCTCTACAACAATTTGAGGAAAGCTCGAGGCAATGACCTGAAGCTCCCTGGAAAGGATCCCAATATTCCCCCGAATAGAAACCACATGTCAGATATTTGCACCGGAGGGGAACAACTCTCTGATGTAATGAGAACCTAGATTGATCAGTTCCTTATCTCCTGGCCAAGGAAAGCCTCATCAGCTCTGCGATTCGGAGAGGGAAGGGAGGGAGGGTAAGGGCAGAGAACGGTTTGATATATAGATGGTCAAGGGAGGGAGGGAGGGAGGGGGGGAAGAAGACATTCCTTTCCTCCTACAGAAAACAGCCTCCTTAATTAACTTTTTAAAAGTCAATTTTCAGCAGGATTAAAGTGCCTCTGCCTTTGTGGTAGCTGGGAGCATTTGTTAAGCGGCGAGGCAGCCCTGGAGCCAGCATGATGTCAGCTCGCTACCCTTTAATGGATCCACGGGGCCTTGTTGGTTCACGCTTGGCCCCATAACAGAAACGAGAAAATGGGAAAGGCGGCCTTTATAGCGACTCGGGGGAGAAAGGAAGGGGTGAAAAAGAGTTTTCTTGCAATTTCCTTTTTCGTCGAGAGGAAAAGAGGGATTCCCCACCCGCCTGCCCTTTTCCTTATGATTCCTTTGAGGGTGAGCAGTAGGGGGGGAAAGGTTCACGAGATGGGGCACGATCGACGCGAGAAGGGAAAGGGTAGAATTTTGTCCAGACCTTCCATTAGGGTGCATCCAAATCATTGCTATTTTTGAATGGGATTCAATTGCATGCTGGCAAATATAGGTTGTGTAATAATAATAATAATAATAATAATAATAATAATAATAATAATAATAATTTTTTTATTTGTACCCCACCCATCTGGCCGGGTCTCCCCAGCCACTCTGGGCAGCCTCCAACAGACATTAAAATACATTAAAATATCACAAGTTAAAAACTTCCCTAAATAGGGCTGCCTTGAGGTATTTTCTGAATGTCAGATAGTTTATCTCTTTGACCTCTGCTGGGAGGGCATTCCACAGGGCAGGCGCCACTACCGAGAAGGCCCTCTGCCTGGTTCCTTGTAGCTTTTCTTCTCGCAGTGAGGGAACCGCCAGTCTTGTGGCCAGCATGACAAAGCCGCTTCTGGCGAACCAGAGCAGCGCACGGAAACGCCGTATACCTTCCCGCCGGAGTGGTACCTATTTATCTACTTGCACTTTGATGTGCTTTCAAACTGCTAGGTTGGCAGGAGCAGGGACCGAGCAACGGGAGCTCACCCCATTGCGGGGATTTGAACCGCCGACCTTTTGATCGGCAAGCCCTAGGCTCTGTGGTTTAACCCACAGCACCACCCGTGTCCCGATAAAGCGGGATATCAAATCCAAACTCTTCTTCTTCTTCTTCTTCTTCTTCTTCTTCTTCTTCTTCTTCTTCTTCTTCTGGAAAGTAATAAGGGGGCATTTAAACAAACATTGTTGCGCCCTCAAAAGCAAACTCTACAGCTCAGCCCCTAGGAGTTGGTGCATAATAATAATAATAATAATAATAATAATAATAATAATAATAATAATAATTTATTATTTGTACCCCGCCCATCTGGCCGGGTCACCCCAGCCACTCTGGGCGGCTTCCAACAAATATCAAAATACATTAAAATATCACAGATTAAAAACTTCCCTAAACAGGGTTGCCTTCAGGTGTTTTCTAAATGTCAGGTAGTTGTTGATCCCTTTAACCTCTGATGGGAGGGCGTTCCACAGGGCGGGTGCCACCACCGAGAAGGCCCTCTGCCTGGTTCCCTGTAGCTTTGCTTCTCGCAGGGAGGGAACCGCCAGAAGGCCCTCGGCGCTGGATCTCAGTGTCCGGGCTGAACGGTGGGGGTGCCCCTGACCCTAGCGGGGTTTAGAAATTGCTGCTGAAAATCTTGTTCTGTCCTGAGTGGTATTTGGAGTAACCCCCCCCCAGCAAACTCCCTCAAAACGCTCATTCTGTTAACATGCCTCCTCCCCGCATTCTGTGTCCATTTTTACGGCTTTCCTTTCAAGTCTCCCATCAAATGGTTTTGAGCACCGCACAGGTTAAGAGGCCTGGCATAAAAAAGAACATTAAAACGAGAAGCGTTTGCGAAGATCCGTTCTGTGCAAATACCTGGGGAAAACCATCTGGGTGGAAACTGCACAGATCAGAGCTGGTTAAGTCAAACTGAACAGCTGCTAGAAATTGAAGCACAATGAGCCGGAATAATTTATTGTCCTTCCTTTGCGCAAACAATGCAGAAGAAGAAGAAGCCCGAATCTTCAGTCTCTTCTTTAAAATGCAACAGATCTTTGTGCCAAGATTCCCCCCCCCCCTCTTTGCAAATAATGGCATTGTTCCCAGATGGTGGATATATGTCTGCTTACTCTTTGCTGTGTTCATAAACAGAGGGGGGGGGGACAAGAACAAAGACAATGTCTTCCCCGTCCCGACTGTTCTTCGTTAAGAACGTAAGAAGAACTCTGTTGGATCCATTGTGTCCAGCATCCTGTTTTGTACAATGCCTAGTCAAATCCTTCCCCAAAAACCCACAAACAAGAGGTGATGACAATAGTCTAACCCCCTTCGCATTGCATGTCTCTAGCACAAGGGTGGGGAACCTCTGGTCCCCAGGCCTAATCTGGCCTCCATATTTGGCCCACAAAAGCCAAGTCACAGCCATCTGCTGTCGTGGACTGGCTGGCTGCAAAGAAGTGGTGGGAGGCACCAGCTGGGGAACCCCCAAGAGAAGAAGGGTCCTAGCCCAGGGATTGGTAGCGGGACAATGATGAGTGGTCAGAGGGAGAAGACTGAGAGGAGGAGGTGTCAGAAGCTGAAGGGATAACAGGGTTTAGTGAGCCAGAAGAGTCTGTGAAAGACAGCAGTCCAGAACCAGTGCAGAAGAGGAGGCTGGAGAGGAGGGCAGCAAAGAGGCAGTGATGAGTCAGGCTGCAGAAGAAGCCCCTGCTGCTGAGACCTGCTCCCCTCCCCTCTGGTCTCACAGAATCTGAAGAGGTATGAAGAAGGTGGAGCAAAGGAAGACAAGGTGACGAAGTCTCAGATTGCTTGGGAAGGGCCCAGGAGATATGGGGACTTAGGGAATGGTGGGAAGGTGGGGACCTTCAGTCCTCACAACTGCCTCATTGGGGCCAAGGTCTACTGGGAAGAGTTATTGTGCTCACTAAGCTTGGACTCATTAGTGTTTTGTTTCCTTGAATAAAGAGTTAACTTCACTGACACAGTGTGAGTTACTGCTGACCTGCTCCTGGCACCCGTTCGGACACCTGCCCAGTGGGGCAGATAAAGGCAGGACTAGAATGAAAGATGTTTTCCGTGAACAGTCAGAGGAGTCGGTGGAAGAAGAGTGGAATAAATTTAAAGTGTATTTGAAAAAATATTGCAATTTTTGATAGACCCTAGGGAAATTAATTTAGGCTATCGGCGTAGATTTAGAAATTTTTAAAGTTAATTTTTACATAAGGTTTAAGAGTAATTGTATGGTAATATTTTTTTTCCTGTCTTATAAAACTGTCTTTTATGATTAGTAATGAAATTCAGATGGGGGAGGACCGGGGGAAGTCATTTAACAATGTTAAGGAAGGTTATGATTGTTTAAGAAATATTTGTGCTTTGTTTTTTATGTTTGTATGTTTCTTTTTTCTTGTTATAAAATGAATAAAAATTATTTTTAAAAAATAGAATGAAAGATGCTTTGCAGGCACCAACAACAATCAGGTGGTCACTTTTGCCTGCAAAGCTCCTTGAGCAGTAGCGCTTCTTGTAATAGTTCACAAGGCCCTTAATAACTTGGGTCCAGCATACCTCAGGGGTTGTCCCTGCCCAATCACAGGGGGTCTTGCAGGGAATCGCTTTTGGTGACTCATAACCACTGATCACCTTGATCTCCATGAATTTGTCTTTTAAAGCCATCCAGGTTGGCGGCCATCAATTCAATAACTTAATCACCTGATCTAAGGTTAAACACTCACATCAGAGTTAGCAGAAAACACCAGTAGTTAATTATCAACTACGATTCAGGAACTACGAGGATCTTGGTAGCGTCTTATTGGAAACGTGAAAAGCCACCAAATAAAAAGGAATGGTCTCTTAAAACAATAGAATTTATTGAATTGGCAGTTCTATCGAAAAAAATAAAAGAAAACCCTGGAAATAGGGTGGTGGAAGAGTGGGACAGTTTTTTAAAGTACTTAAAAAAGAGGTGCGATATGAACAGGTTATATGCTTTATAATAGCTCCTGTAGAATAACTAACAAAAAGTTAAGCTTTAAATGAAACAGATGTAAATTGAATAGATCAGAAATAACTGATCTCAGTGCTAGAAATGAGATAATTTATATATGATTGTTGGACGTGGTGGAGTGTAGGCTTAGGGATGTCAATATTTGTAAAATTTTACATAAAACAATGTATAAGATATCGTTTTTGTTGGTATGTGTAATTGTAGTAATATTTTTTTTAGTTGAAGTTAAAGAAATTAATGTATTATGAAAAAATGTTTAGTTCTGATATAATCTGATATAATCTTATTTATGTATTTATTTATGCTTTCTTTGTGTTTGTCTGTTTTGTCTGTTTTGCTTTTTGAAAATTGAATAGACTTTTTTTTAAAAAAAAATCAACTACGATTCAGGTTGCCTGTCCTGAATCATCCAACGTTCAGCTTCATTTGGATGACCATGAGTTCCAGTGTTATGAGAGATGGAAACAAAACATTTCTCTATCCACATTCCTCCTGCCACGCATATTTTTATGAACATCTCTGATGTCACCTTTTGCTCGCCTTTTCTCAAGTTAAAAAAACAACAACCCAAGCTTGCAGCCTTTCCTCGCAGGGGAATTGCTCCATCCCCTTGATTGTTCCCCTCAAGCAACGTGGCTCTTGGGCTTACCTTAGGGACACCTGCAATAACCTGGTGCAAGCCTGATTATTGTTGGACAGGTCTAGTCCTGGCCTGTCTGTCAGTCTAGATATAATATTCTCTGCAAAGCAGCACGCAGCTCAAACCCAGGACTGCGCTAACGTAATTGCTGTTGATGTCAGTGGGTGGGTTCATGTTAGAGACAGACTGCCCCCTCCCCGGCATCCCTTCTGATTCAAATAGGAATCACATCTGTGGAATGAGAGAAGCATATGGAACTCCCTATAATTTTTAACATGCATAGCCCCTCCCCCCAATTCAAACTTTTTAAAAGAATTAAATTGACTCAGAAGCTCATCTCTCGCTCTGGCATGCTTTTTTTTTTTTAAAGCTATCTCTCAAATATTCAACTTTTTTAATATATATAAAAAAGGTAATAATTCATCTTGTAAAAAAAAAAACCAACCCAACCCCCCCACCCCAATCTTGTCAGGGGGCTGCATATAAGTTACAGTTGCTAATACTAACCAGATCTCCCTCTAATAATAACAGTAATAATGATCTTTTTAAAAATTGCATCTATTCCATCCCTGTGAGGTCAGTCGGATCAAATCCGCACACTGCCATAAAGAGTTTTTTTTATTAAAAAAAAGCTATAATGGCTCTACCTGGTAAAAAATTAACTGCACTCAATTAAGCTTATAAAGGACTCTGGGGTGTGGGTAAGTGATGTGATAAGTGTACACACAGGAGTCCTCTTCCAAAGGAAGGAGGGGGGGGGGGGAAGCAGAGAGAGCCTGCGTCATCTGAGCCGAGCGGTTATTCCATTATGATAAAAGGACACCATATATTTCCTAACATTAAAACAAATCAATTTCTTAAATTTATGGGGCAGCTTATTAGCAGTGTTGTAAGTAGCCAGAGTGCAACTCAACAGCTGCAAACGGAGAGCCGGGTCAGATCTTTTCTGCTACGCCTGACGTTTTGCAGAGTTCTGGTTCCCCTGGTAACAGTGAGCCACCTTAGAATCACAGAATCGTAGACTAGGAAGGCAACCCAGGGGTCATCTAGTCCAACCCCCTGCAATGCAGGAATCTCAGTTAAAGCATCCATGACAGGTGGCCATCCAACCTCTGCTTAAAAACCTCGAAGGAAGGAGAGTCCGCCACCTCCCAAGGGAGACCGTTCCACTGTCTAACAGCTGATACCACCAGAAAGTTCTTCCTGATGTTTAGTCGGAGTCTCCATTCTTGTAACTTGAATCTGTTGGTTTGGCTGCCAGCATTTTGGAGGATGCAGGATTTGAATCTATAACTCCTCTCTTCCAGATGCTGACATGTTTATCATGCTGTGCACTCTCTTTTTTCTCTTTGGGGATCCCTCGTAGCCAATTAAGATTGTCTTCCATGAACACGGTCTTAACAGTGAGTCCGTAAGTGACTGTGGAGGCCAATTCTGGATCCACACGTCCTTCCACAGTGGGGACATTAGTTCCCAAGTGGGAACTGATCACGGTGTGGATTTGCCAAGCGTGCCTTCCTCTTAGCACGTTTCTCCTTTTCATTCTGAGTTCGAGCGTCTTCAAAGCCCATGACACCTTTGGTAAAGGCTGTTCTCCAACTGGAGTGGTCGCAGGCCAGTGTTTCCCAGTTGTTGGTGTTTATGCTACATTTTTTAAGATTTGCCTTGAGAGATTGTCAAAGCAATGATTCTTCAACATCAACTTCATTGGACTGGTCATGTTGTGTGTTGTGTGGATGCCCGATTATCGTCTTTCGAAGCAACTGCTCTATTCCGAACTTAAAAATGGAAAGCGTAATGCTGGTGGTCAACAAAAGAGGTTTAAAGACTGTCTCAAGGCAAATTTTAAAAAAAATGTAGTATAAGCACCAACAATTAGTTTTCCAAGGTGCTCCTCCCAGTTCTACCCATTGTGTCTTTCCTCCAGAGAGTTGAGACGAAGCCTGATGGATATGATTCAAGCTGACCTCCTCATGACACCCCAGCTTGGCTAGGACCACACATCTCACTTGCAAAAGGCAGCACATCGGTGCCAGGAGCAATCAGGAAAGATGCTTGCGAGCGGATTTTTAAAAATATGTATCAGAACTGCAGGCTGCTGACAGTTATGATTATACATTTCATCATTAGGCCATCACAGGTCTGCAGAGATTTCTTAGCCCTGCAGATTGCAAAGCCGAGAGATGCAATTTCGGGGCACGTTGAACCCATCCATTTAAACCAGGCTAGCTTCACCTAGAGACCCAGGTGGCGCTGTGGGTTAAACCACAGAGCCTAGGGCTTGCCGATCAGAAGGTCGGCGGTTCGAATCCCCGCGACGGGGTGAGCTCCCGTTGCTCGGTCCCTGCTCCTGCCCACCTAGCAGTTCGAAAGCACGTCAAAGTGCAAGTAGATAAATAGGTACCAGAGTTTCCGTGCGCTGCTCTGGTTCACCAGAAAAGGCTTAGTCATGCTGGCCACATGACCTGGAAGCTGTACGCCGGCTCCCTTGGCCAGTAAAGCGAGATGAGCGCCGCAACCCCAGAGTCGGTCACGACTGGACCTAATGGTCAGGGGTCCCTTTACCTTTACCTTTTAGCTTCACCTAGCTCTGAATCAAATCCGAGAGAGCTTGGGTTGCAGCAAAAAGTACTCTGGATTGAACTCAGAATCTCATTTCTGAGTCAGGGACCTCACCCCTAACACCCCAACACAATCATTTCAGAAATAGGCAGGGGGGGAAACGAGGGTATGCTCATATGCCCCTGTTTTAATATGCCCAGGTTGGTGGCTCTTCACTGCCTCCCACTGGAGAAAATTCCATATTTTATCTATGTGCTTTCTTTTAACGGCATCTGCGTTGGAAGCCACCACTGCTTCCTGTCGGAGGGAGTTCCATGGTGCACTGGAGCAAGACGGTTTGAGCATCTTACACCGATCCTGGTCCAACTGCACTGGCTACCGATTAGTTTCCGGGCCAATTCAAAGGGCTGGTTTTGACCTATAAAGCTTAGGACCGCAATACCTCAAGGACCGCCTCTTTCCATATCAACCTACCCGGACCCTGAGATCATCTTCTGAGGCCCTCCTTCATGTGCCTCCTCCTTGAGAGGTCCGGAGGGTGGCAACACGAGAACGGGGCCTTCTCTGTGGTGGCTCCCCATCTGTGGAATGCTCTTCCCAGGGAAGTTCGCCTGGCACCTTCATTATACACCTTTAGGCTCCAGGCAAAAACGTTCCTTTTTAACCAGGCCTTTGGTTGATCTTACTGACACCCAACACCCTTTTAGAATGTGGCTTTTTTTTTTTTTTTTGAGTGGGTGGTGTTTATTGGGTTTGGTTTTATATGTTGTGGTCTTGTTGTGAACCGCCCTGAGACCTCCTGGCGAGTGAGCATCCAGAGCTTGGGAAGGTGGCGCCAGGCTTTAATACTTTGATGCTTTTGAGTTCTGGTGCTGGGGGAGACTCTTGAGAGTCCCATGGACTGCAAGAAGATCAAACCGATCCATTCTTAAAGAAATCAGCCCTGAGTGCTCACTGGAAGGACAGATCCTGAAGTTGAGGCTCCAATACTTTGGCCACCTCATGAGAAGAGAAGACTCCCTGGAAAAGACCCTGATGTTGGGAAAGATGGAAGTCACAAGGAGAAGGGGACGACAGAGGACGAGATGGTTGGACAGTGTTCTCGAAGCGACCAACCTGAGTCTGACCAAACCGTGGGAGGCAGTGGAAGACAGGAGTGCCTGGCATGCTCTGGTCCAGGGGGTCACGAAGAGTCGGACATGACTAAACGACTAAACAACAACAACTCTAATTTACCAGGGGCATTTAGCAGACTTGCCTAGTGCCCCTCGTCCACTGACTTCACGACATTGGAGCAAACCTTTGAGGAATGAGGAACAGTACTGAGGGAGGGGTGGTCATTGGTTTGAAAACCGCAGGGCTGTTCCAAGAACGCTTGCTTGCTTGTTTACGTATCAGCATTTCCAAAGGACTAGATATTTAAAATCTCTAAGTGGTGTACAAGGATACGAGGAGTAAAACAGAGATGAAAACAGGACCCTGGTTGTAGTAGCCTCTAGGGCTTCCCTCCTCCCCTCCCAGGCTAGATAGGATTCCATGCTATGAGCTAACACCTCTGTCGGTATAACCTCTCTGGTTTCAAAAGTCTTAGCGGGAGAATAAATTTCATCCTCTCCCCCACCGTAAGAGTAACCAGAGCAGGACTCCCAATACATCACGGCCCCCTGATGTATTGACCCCTCAACTCTCTTCCACGCTGAATGGATTTGCCCTCGTGACAGAAACATTCGCTACGTTCCGAAATCCCGGAGCAGCCAAAGGCAGGTCAGTTTTTCCTGCTAGCTGAACGTGTTCAGTTTCAATTGAGCCCAGCTAACAATGGATTAGTTTATTAAGTTATACGAGGGCAGGATCCTACCCCACCTCGTCCTCCCGCAAATGCCCCAGGATCGGTCGCTTTCAAATTCCACCATCTGCGTTGCTTCAAACACAAAAGGAAGTCCAGGTTATGGATTCAAAGACTTTGGAGTCTCATTATTGCCTTCCAAAACGTATTGGCCATAGGATTCAATATGCTGTGAATCTCGGCTTCACATGTTTCTAGTCCATTGTGTGCATTGTGCCTCTAGCCAGGAAAAGCTTCTCACTTTTTTGCAATAATATTTTATTATTTTTTCCGTATAGAAAATTGCATTTGTTACTTAACAATTATATTCCAGTTCGACAAAGCTAGTGACTTCCCACTCACCCAAATGTTTATCTCAAATTACATACAATTGAGTTTTAAGGTTCCGTCCTATCTAATTTCATCCTCTCTAACATTGTAATATATTATTCTGTTTTCTTACACTTCAAACCCTGCTGTGATCTTTGCATATGGGACAACACAAAACACTGTTGCTGTATGTAGGTTTTATTCTATTTGTTTTTTTATCTTATATTTTGGAAATGTACATCAAGTTGTTTTTTCCTTTAAATTTTTTTGGGGGCCCCCAAGAAAGTGGAGCCCTAAGCTATAGCTTGTTTAAAGGTAAAGGGACCCCTGATCATTAGATCCAGTCGTGTCCGACTCTGGGGTTGCGGCGCTCATCTCGCTTTATTGGCCGAGGGAGCCGGCGTACAGCTTCCGGGTCATGTGGCCAGCATGACTAAGCCGCTTCTGGCGAACCAGAGCAGCGCACGGAAACACCGTTTACCTTCCCGCTGCAGCGGGTACCTATTGATCTACTTGCACTTTGACGTGCTTTCGAACTGCTAGGTGGGCAGGAGCTGGGACCAAGCAACGGGAGCTCACCCCGTCACGGGGATTCGAACCTCTGACCTTCTGATCAGCAAGCCCTAGGCTCTGTGGTTTAACTCACAGCGCCACCCGCGTCCCCAATAGCTTGTTTAGCTTATACGTAAATCTGGCACTGTCCCTCACCCTAGGAAGTTGCTGCTCAGGGATTAGAGCATGTGACTCTTAATCCCAGGGTCATGGGTTCAAGCATTGCACGGGGTTGGTCTAGATGACCCTTGTGTCCCCTTTCAGCTGTATAATTCTGTCAGGGGCTGGCCGGTTTCCGAAGCGGTGCCAGAGGAGACAGCTGACCTAGATAGGGCTCCGCTGACGCCCGAAGAGTTATTGAGGGTCTGGGATCAGGAACAGGCACAGCCCCTGCTGACGCCAGAGCAGGTAGTGCAGCAATGGGAGGAAAGCTCCACAAGAGCGCTAGCACAGCCAATGGGAAGGGATCAGAATATGGAGACCGAGGAGGAGTTGAGGCTTAGAGAGCCTACCGGAGCATCAGACACCACAAGCGGGGAAGGTGAAAGCGAAAGGGAAGGGGGAGCCGTAGGGCTGCCCAGGTCAAGGGCGCGGAAGCGGAAAAAGGAGAGGCGGAGGACTAGGCTTTCCGAAGCTCCTATGCTGGGGGCGGAGCCGCAAATCCGTACTAGAAGGATCTGACTCCGAGGGGTCGGATGCATAATCGCAAGGTCTGGATTATCAAAGTTATGAAATAAAGTGATTAGTTTAGCAGACTGCGTTTTGTGGATGCTTACTTCCGAGGAGACACCCATCCGTCTCACAGCATCCTTCTAGTCATCGTCACCTCCTCAGAAGTAAAGCACAACCAGCATGAGCAGCGCGGAAGAAGCCGCAGCGTTAGCTGCCCAAGGAGCCGGCGGTGGAGGTGCCCCTACCTGGGAAGATAGAGCTCGTGAGCTAGAGGTACTGTACCGAATTAGTCAAGCCAGGTTGGAGGAGGCAAGGATCCACGCTGAGCAGGGCAGGAAGTGCGCAGGCGGGCAGGCGAATCACCATGCTAACAAGCAGGTTTCAGGGCAGACCAGAACAGTACATAGGTTTTAGAACGGACATGCTATATGCCCTGGAACTACAAAAAGACTCATTTAAAAATGAGGAAGAGCAGGTCGGATTTGTAATTTCGCATTTTGAATTACATGCTCGAGATTGGGTGAGGCCACTGATTATGGCCAAGGACCCAGCGCTTCAGAGAGTAAAGGAGTTCTTTAAAGCGATGGACGCTGTTTATACGAGCAGTTCGGAACAGGAATTGGAAAGCGCAGGAACTTTTGCTTTTGAGGCAAGGGAATATGACGGTGCGCGAGTACCAGGCAAAGTTTTTGTCGTTAACCCATCGTCTGGGATGGGAAATCAATACGCCTCAAATGATAGCGCTCTTTAAGTTAGGTCTGGCCGATGAAGTAAAAGACTCTTTGGCGAGGGGGGGTCCCTACAATGACATGAAAAGCCTCACCGAAGCAGCGATGGCAATCGGCATTAGACTGGAACTCAGAGACAAAAGCAGGAAGGAGGGGAAGGCGGGAAGGTGGTTCAACTTCCGCATTCCCACACCAACAGAGAGACCGGCTGGCGCGCAGACGCACCTCCCGGAAGAAACGCCCATGGAATTGGGAGGAGCGCGCGCGCGCCCTATTTCAAACGCAACGGTTGCCAAGGGGAGTGACACGCAAGGCGGGAAGGCGCCCAGAAAATGCTATGTGTGTCACCAAATAGGACACCTCGCAAAAGCGTGTAATAAGAAAAAGGTGTGGCAAGGCATGACGGGGGCTGTAACAGGAGAAGGGGAGGAGCAGACGCCGAGGCAGGGAAACGGGAATGCCGGCTGGCAAGTCACGGGGACGGCCAGCCCGGCTCAGGAGCAGTAAAAGGTCCCCCCAGCAACGCACCAGAGACGCCCCCCCCCCAGCCCGCCAGAGCACACCCTCCCCAACCCTCCCAAGCCAGGCATCGTGATGGAAGTCACACTGGAGCTACCCAATGGCTTCACCATGCAAGTTCCCGCCTTGGTAGATTCGGGAGCATCAGCTGATTTCCTGGATATAGACTTTGCACGGCAGCACCAGCTTCACCTCCTGCCTTTGCCTGTCCCCTTGCAAGTCACCACCATTGATGGGAGGGAATTAAAAGGAGGGGCGGTCACGCAAAGCGCTCCACCTATGCGGATGGGGATGGGAAGGCACTCTGAAGTTATTGCTTTCCACGTCACCACGTTAGCAGGCCCCCCCTTAATACTGGGGATGGGGTGGCTGGACAGACATGACCCAGTAGTGAGCTGGCATCAGCGCTCTCTAGTGTTTGGTTCTGCGTATTGCATGGAGAATTGCTTGCAGCAGCTCAATCCCAAGGAGCAGGCAAAGGCTGCCGTGATGCAAGCAGGGGAAGTCACCCTCCCTGCGCAATATGCGGAGTTTCAACAGGTGTTTAACGAAAGGGAAGCAGACAAGCTACCCCCCCCACCGCCCCTACGACTGCCGAATCGACCTGGTGCCAGGAGCTCAGCTGCCACCGGGCAAGCTTTATTCAATGTCGGAGCAGGAGATGGCAGATCTGAAGGACTTCATTGACAAAAACCTGGCCAGAGGGTTCATCAGGGAAAGCAAGGCTGTAGGGGGCAGCCCAGTGTTCTGGGTGGACAAAAAGGACACCCCCCAACGGAGATTGATTTGTGACTATCGGATTCTCAACTCCCTGACCCTCCCTGTCTCCTACCCCATGCCGAAGATCGACGACCTGCTGGCGGCGGTACGCAAGGGCAGGATCTTCACCAAGCTGGACCTGAGGGGTGCGTACAACCTAATCAGGATCAGAGAAGGCGATGAGTGGAAAACAACCATGTTCACACCCCTGGGTGCTTATGAGTTCCTCGTGATGCCCTTCGGCCTCCAGGGAGGTAGTCAATGCTTCCAAGCGTTCATGCATCACGTGTTGGGACCCCTGCTGTACAAACAGGCAGTGGTCTATTTAGATGACGTGCTGGTGTACTCTCAGAACCCAGAGGAGCACGTGCACCACGTAAAGGAAGTACTGCAGAGACTCCAGGAACACCAATTAGCGGTCAAGCTGGAGAAGTGCCGGTTCCACACCACGGAGGTGGACTTCCTAGGCTACCGACTCTCAGATACAGGAATAGCCATGGATACCAATAAGGTGGAGGCGATCCTGCAATGGAAAAGCCCCAAGACCAAGAAGGACGTGCAGCGCTTCGTCGGCTTCGCAAATTTTTATCGCAAGTTCGTAAGGGCGTTCGCAGACATGACAGCACCAATTACGGACTGCTTGAGAGGCAAGAAGAAGTTTAAGTGGACGGACGAGGCGCAACAAGCCTTTGAAACACTCAAGAAAGTCTTCGCCTCAGAGGAGCAGTTGCTGCATGTGAACCCCAGCAAGCCCATCAGAATAGAGACAGATGCATCAGATCGAGCCATAGGAGCGATACTACTGCAGCAAGATCCAGCAAAGGAATGGCGGCCCTGTGCGTTCTATTCCAGGAAGTTGAGCCGGTCTGAGGCCCATTACGCCATTTGGGACAAAGAACTATTGGCAGTGGTCGCAGCATTCAAACACTGGCGCCACTTCTTGGTGGGGGCGCAACACCAAATCCAGGTTCACACTGATCACAAGAACCTGGAGTACTGGCGCACGGCTAGAGTGCTCAACCAGCGCCAAATGCGATGGGCAGAGTTTTTTGCGGAATTCAATTTCCACATCCAGTATGTTCCTGGCGAGCAGAACAGCAGGGCGGACGCCCTATCCAGGAAGCCAGAATACATGGAAGATGAAGGACCTCCGGTGGCAAGGGCCATCTTCAAGCCTGAACAGTGGCGGTGTGGGGCGACATTGGGTGGTAGGGAAGAACTGGTGCGCCTCACACAGGCGGACGCCTTTGCCCAGAACAAACTGAGGGAACTCAAGGAGGGGAATCCCAGGGCAGGAGGGTTTGAGGAAAAGGAGGGGCTACTGGTGTACAAGGGGGCACTGTATGTGCCAGGGGAGGATATGAGGGCCAAAATTCTCAGACAGCTTCATGACAACCCCACAGCAGGGCACTTTGGGCAATTCAAAACCATGATACTGGTCACTAGAGAATTCTGGTGGCCAAAGGTCAGGCAGGACGTTAAGGACTACGTCAGGGGGTGCGAGGTCTGCCAAAGGGCCAAGGGGGAGAGAAGGGTACCAGCAGGACTACTGGAACCGCTTCCCACCCCAAGCAAGCCCTGGGAAGCGGTTTCGCTGGACTTTGTCACGGATCTCCCCAAGTCCAAGGGCAACACGGCTGTACTAGTCGTAGTGGATCTCCTGACCAAGATGGCTCACTTCATTGCCTGCCCCAAAGTGGTGTCGGCGGAGGAGACGGCCCGGTTGTTTATGCAGCACGTGTTCAAGCTGCATGGTATGCCAGTGAGAGTAATTTCGGATCGCGGCGCCCAATTTACCTCCCGTTTCTGGCGCAAGCTCATGCAGATCTTGAAGGTGCAGGTGTGTCTATCTTCAGCACGCCATCCTCAAACTAACGGTCAATCGGAGCGTGTTAATTCCATACTGCAGCAGTATCTGCGCTGTTATGCTTCCCAGCAACACAGCGACTGGAGTGACAAACTCGCCCTTGCAGAGTTTTCGTACAACAATGCTCAACACTCCTCGGCAGGCATGTCCCCGTTCCAGGCGATCTACGGCAGCCACCCCAGGGCCTTTCCGGGAAGGGAGGGGGAACAGGGGGATGGAGACGTGCCCGCTGCACAGAATTTCGCTGAGGAGTTGGAAGCATTGCACCAATTGCTCAGTGACAATTTGGAGCGGGCTAAAGCAGCCTACAAGACGGCAGCGGACCGGCACCGCAGGGAGGGGGAGGACATCCAGGTGGGAGATATGGTATGGTTGTCCACACAAGGGCTGCCCATTCGCGGCAGGTGCAAGAAGCTGCAGCAACGTAGACTGGGGCCTTTTGAGGTAGTGGAGCAGATCAACCCCGTGGCTTTCAAACTGCGACTGACGGACGACATGAGGATTCACCCGGTGTTCCAGAGGTCTCTCCTGTCCAAGTACAGGGAACCTCACAGGTACCAACAGGGCTACCAGCAGGGGTCGCAGGGGTTACCGATGGTGGAACCGGAACTCTTCAACGAGGCCACCGAGATTTTGGACTCCAGGTGGCAAGGGGATGAACTGCAGTATTTGGTAGCGTGGGAGGGGGAGCCAGCGTCGGAAAATGCATGGATCCCGGCAGAGGAAGTCACCAAGGAGCATCTGGTGTGGGAATTTCACGAACTATTCCCGCACAAGCCCAAACCATACCGTTGGCAACTAAGAGACGTGTTTCAGCCCACAGACTCGGAGGAAGGGGACTTCTGGGGTTTCCCACCATCAGGGGGGAGTGAAGGGTACCCAATGGTAGGAGAAGGGACCGAGAGTGCAGAACCCCTTTCTCCACCCATGGCCAGGGAGGATTGGGAAGACCTGTTTGCCTCATCGTCCAGTGGCGACACCACAATATTCTTAGGTTTCCCTTCCTCCCCTGACACAGCAGACGAGTCTTGGGGGGAGCTGGGAGATCTAGCAAGGGACTCCGAAACCAATCTGCCCCAACCAGGTGTGCCTTTTCAGGAGGGGAAGGGGGGCTTGGAAGGGGGGATGGATGTCAGGGGCTGGCCGGTTTCCGAAGCGGTGCCAGAGGAGACAGCTGACCTAGATAGGGCTCCGCTGACGCCCGAAGAGTTATTGAGTGTCTGGGATCAGGAACAGGCACAGCCCCTGCTGACGCCAGAGCAGGTAGTGCAGCAATGGGAGGAAAGCTCCACAAGAGCGCTAGCACAGCCAATGGGAAGGGATCAGAATATGGAGACCGAGGAGGAGTTGAGGCTTAGAGAGCCTACCGGAGCATCAGACACCACAAGCGGGGAAGGTGAAAGCGAAAGGGAAGGAGGAGCCGTAGGGCTGCCCAGGTCAAGGGCGCGGAAGCGGAAAAAGGAGAGGCGGAGACTAGGCTTTCCGAAGCTCCTATGCTGGGGGCGGAGCCGCAAATCCGTACTAGAAGGATCTGACTCCGAGGGGTCGGATGCATAATCGCAAGGTCTGGATTATCAATGTTATGAAATAAAGTGATTAGTTTAGCAGACTGCGTTTTGTGGATGCTTACTTCCGAGGAGACACCCATCCGTCTCACAAATTCTACGATTCTTTGACATCCTGCTCCACCTTAACTACAGCAGATAACCAATCAATGCCTCTGCCTAAGACTGCGCCAGCCCTGGGTCTAGTTGGGGTCTTTAGCCAAGCAAGACGAATGTCTGACGAAGAAAAATGATTGAAAACTGAGACAGCTCAGAAAAACCGAGATGGGGCTGTGCTGTCTTCATCTGGGCTGTCCTCGGAAATAAAGATAAATCCCCCCACTTCATATTTTAAAACCGCTTATCCTAATCACCAGTAATGGCAACCAAATGTTGGCTACCCCGCACCCTCCCTGCCTTTTTATTCATTACATTTTTGGGCCAGCGGGATGGGGTGAGACAGTGGGGGTGGGGTGGGGGAAGATTTTGGGGGTGGGTGGGAGGGGGTTTGAGCAGCCTGCTGGGTCCCCCCTCCTCCTTCGGAGGCTCATTTTAAGCCGGTGTCAAAGGGTCGTTTCCTCTCCATGTTGCCAATTTGACGGATGGGTTTTGCTGCCAGAGTTTCCGCGCTCGCTCGGAAGGGCTGGAGG